>JAQIWP010000960.1:0-18408 GCA_034695525.1 Euzetes globulus | reverse complement strand
AGGGAAAACAGAGACAACTGGTGGGCCCTTCATAACTACTGTGACTGAATTTGAATTCCCTGCTAAGTGAGCCCAACAAATGATTAAATCAGTCAGATATAGAGGATTAGCATGGAAGAAATAGAGTTGAATCGGGCAAGACTTGCCACAAGACAATTTTTAAAGTTGAGTTCAATTGGACCATTGATAAAATATTTGCAATTGAGCTATTGCCAAGGGTCTTTATTCTATTTAATAAAAACAAAGTTTTGAAGACTTGTTCCCAACAATCCTTGAATTTTAGATTTTCAAAAGAGCGGGTTAATTCAATTCTTCTAATAAATCATAAATAATAAGGTGGTATAAATATTGATACAATTATATAAATATTAAAAGCAAAGGCCCCTAAAACTTGTGATTTTTTGATTGCAATCACAAAACTAGTGTTCAATAATTCAGTTTTTACTGAATTTTAATTGTTTCTGGTTTTCTAATAAATAAACTTGTAAACTAATTGATAGATTGATAAATAAAAAGAATAAATTATTGTTTCGGTCAAATTTATTTCTTATCCAACTCAAAATTATTCTGATTCAATTTTAATTTACTTGGAAAGTGTTATTAAGGAAAACCATTTACCTAATAATTATCATAGAGTGGTGTTTCAAAAGACAATTGTTTCAATTAAAACTCTTTTACAACTCTTTTGCAATACTTAATGATAGAATGAAATCGAGGTCTCATTAAATGTAGAAATAAGATTGGAATTGATATTCCAATGAACTCCTATTTATTAAATTGAATTAGGATTAGGCTCTGTTTGAGCGCCAATTTTCTCGACTAATTAGGAAAGTATTAAAAAGGAGCCGCAACTTATTAAATGTCAAAATTAGTTGAATTTATTTATGATTTTATATCATTATATGACGAGAAATCAAATTTAATTATTTAAATGTCTGATAAGAGTCTGTGAATACCAAGTATTGAATTGACTTCAAACTCATAGGATCGACAACTCAGGTACTGGTAAATTAGAAACCAGTTCCTCGACCTATGGTGTAATTCAGGTGTCAAATGGCATTCAAGTCTATTGTATTGATGTTCACAATGATTGAGTGACACCTGAGCTGAAACGCTTTTAAATAAAGGGTCGAAAAACTTTTTAAAACACTGTAAGAACTGATAGACTTCACACTTTGATGGCCTGGAGTTCAAGTTCATGACTTGCCTTTTAATTCCAAGCCATACATCAGACCTTGCAATAGATGTGGAAAATAAGTTGTCAGATAGTTATTCTTGCAATAACTCATCGCCGATAACCCATTACTGACTCGTACTTAAATTCGAAATAAATTATTTAAATTAAAAAATTCTAATTTAATTCAAATTATTTGATTATTGTTTGATCACAAGTTTACGTGTAGTTTCAGACTTCTTCCCCTTTTTTGTTGTTGATTGGTGTTTTAAGATCTTCCTGAATATCGATGATTCTGTTCTTGGTTTGAATCAGAGTCAGAGTTTGGGAAATAATGTAATTTAATGTGATTGATGTGATTCACAAAATTATTGGGTTTGAATAAAGAAATCTCTTTTCAATCATTTTGATTACTATTATAAACAGTTTTTTTATTCTTTCATAGGAATTACATTTTCCGTTATTATTCTCTTCCCGTTTGACTTACATTTACATAAAATTTATTTTCATTAAATCTCAAAGTTTTTTTGGTGAAAATAATTAATTTTGGGGTAAAAATAATTAATTAATTTTGGTATAAAAACTAAGACGTGTTTAATTGAAAGATTTGGTGATTATTAATATTTATTAATTTTAATTACTATCACATTTTGTTTCATATAAATTACAGGATTTTAATATTCCATAAATCATTAAAATTGTACAATAATTTGAAAATTTTCGGCCACTATTTTTACTTTTCCTTTCGATTAATGGCAAGATAACCTAAAATTCTATTAATTACAATTTTTAGTTCACTTAATTAATAATTACTTTTTGCGATAAAGTTTGGACTGAAACGAGAGTATATATGGAGTAAGGACTGTTCATTATAGTATGGTATGGTATGATGATTATACTATCAGAAGTCGCAGCTATTTTTTAAAACAACATTTTTCAGTGTAAACTTTCCATTAATTAAAAGTGAAATTTGATTATTTTCTAAAAATAGTCGGTGACAGGTAAATATTTAGTGTATTTTTAGTCATAACTCATGATAGACAACCAAAGACTGAAAGCATTTTTAAAATGTTAAACAATGTATTCGTTTATATTCAACAGAGGATATTTCAATCTAGTCATTCTATTCACCGTTGAAATATTAAAATTTTTAACCACTTTTGACTTTGAAAATGGTCGTTTTTTGCATTTGTATTCAAAGAGCAAAAGCCGTTCCCCTCGTCATCTCTGATTTGTAATATATAGTAGAAGTTATTATCAGAAAAATTGCTTTAAGTTGAATGTAATGACAACAATCCCATAATAATTAGATGATTAAGTCTGAGTTCTCGCTCATCAAATTTTGACAGCGATTCATAACAGCCTTGCATTCCTAAAGTCGGTGCACTTTTTGTGTGATAGAGTGGCCCAACATATATTAAAACTGAATTTTAACTTTTAAAATATTTTTTGGGCTAAAACTTTTGATCAAAGGATAGTTATTATTAAGTACTTTCATTAATTATTATTTTAAAAGTATTAATGATGGATATGCCTATTATGATAGCCCTCCCACTTTTGAGGGAGTTTTTCATTAAATAATTGAAAAAATTAATCAAATGTAGTCGGAATATTTAATGAATTCGTTGTCATCTATTGGAAGTGAGGGCACAGACTTTAGACTATAATTAGAGTATTATTTGAGTCGATAATCAATGGTTAGAGATGGAAGAAGTGGTAGATCTGGCCAAGATGTGTGGCGGCGCACAGTCGCCAACTCATTATATTGCTATTGAAATACATTTGAGAATTCGATGAACTTTAGATACATTAATATTTTTGCACAAACAATAAAAATTCGATTTCAATCAAAGTTATATAAATAGCTTTTCAATACAAATGACAAAAAAATGTATTCCAAATGATTCGATGTAAAAGTATTTTCGATTATTAACTTTGAAATAATTAATCACTATTTGCAAGACCAAAATAGAAGCCAAAAACAAATTGATTTCAAAGTTATTAAGGATATGAGAGGAATGATTTAAATGAAAGTTTGATTGAATGTTTTTGAGGTCAAAACCAATCGAAAACATGACAGACGTTGTAGTCCTAGACTGAGACACTTTAGTTATGCACTCTTTTCTTGATAGCACTCCATAAATATCTTCATTCAGCGACAGAATATTAATAGTCTTTCAAACATTTGTTTAATCAAATAAACAAATATTAATGAAATTTTCATAGATTTTGTAAATGAAGTTAAAGAACGGTATGTGGTAAACATTTATAACCGATGCCAATTTGTTTCAATGTTCAAGCTCACATAGTAATTTATCAAATTCTTAATCCTCATCAGTTAAAATTTAGTTTCATTCAGAACAGAATCTTAGTTTAATTAATTAAAATTCAACACTGTTTTAATCAAGATCAGTGATCCTCATTTCCTGGAACTTTTAAAGAATGTTCATTGAAACATTCAAAATTAATCAAAGTGATTGAAGCAAGAAAATAGTTTTCTTATTCTAAGTTTTAAGAGACTAAAAAATATTTTTGAATACTGGCGGTTCATATAAAGTTGGCTTACTTCACTGGTCTTTATAGAGCTTGGTCATCAATTATTGTTTCTAAATTTAAATGGAATTTTTATTTTAAACATAGATAACATTTTTCTTACCAAAAATAGTTAATTAATTAATTTTTTTTCAAAGGTTTTAGCTGTAAATAAATAAATGTTATGAATACTACAAAAATTAGATCTTTTCCCCAAAACGCTGTAAAGTAAAAATAATTCGCAATAAATCTTAAGATATTAAATATTAAATTTAAATCAATATTCAATTGAATTCACTTTCAAAAGTCGATTTCGTGAGGGAATAAAATTTAATGACAATCTATCAAAAAAAATCTTAGAAATGAAACTTTCATACTTCTATTCCTGGAGAGCCGACAGATACCCAACTGTTCATTCATACAAACAATTTTTTATCGAAATTGAAAAACCGAAACTGTAATCGCCTTAAAACAAATTCGTTATTATTATTATTTATATTTATTTCATTACTTCTTTTATGATTTATTATCCATAAAATCATATGCTGTAAGCCTGTGCTGTAAGCCATGGCTTATCCACGAATTCATCTAAAAATACTGAGTAAAGTTGAAGTAAAATTGATTTCCATTTCGAATTCATCAGTAAATCTATTGTTCAAAAATAGTTTTTTTTTGTGAAAAGTTTGCGAATTCTCTTTTGAATGTCTTAGAGAACGCCTTCGGTATGCAATTTGAGTTGTTTGACCCGTTCCTCTTCTGATATTACTTTGAGTCTTTTTAAATTTGATTTCCACAGTAGTTATCATTATTTTAATTATTTTCCGACAATATTTTTAGAAAGTAATTTTCAAAAAGCATTTCTGGACTTCAAGTTTGATAATTGAAAGAAAAAATTGATTACTATTTCAAAAGAGTTTCAGAGAAACTCGAAATTTTTAAATTATTTGATTCAATTAGGAAACGATGTTTCATAGAAATTCAAATTAATTATTTTACTGATAAAATCAATTTATTAGTGAAGTATTTCTATTTCAAAGATGCCCAAGGTATTAGCTCAAATTTTAAAAAGAGATTTCAGGACACAAAACTTCAGGACACCTTAGAAGGGGCAAGAGTAGGTTTAATTATTCAGTTTATGTGTGGTTGTGTCGACCAAATGGTGAATACCTCTGTTGAACATCTCTGTTAAACTTAAAATCGAAGTCGATTTTGATGTTTAATTTTTGATCATTAAATATATTTGCTGTGAATCGGTTTGAACTGAAACAAGAAATGGCCCAGAGCTCACAATTAGACAGAATTTCAGCATTTATTTTAATGACAGAATTTTATGTTCTTGTCTAATCATAAGCGACAGAATTAAGGTCTCCGCCAAGTGCTCAATAAAGGGCTGTAAGGGCTGACACCTGTTTTTAGTGATTCATTTGAATAAAGCGAGTTATATATCATAACAACATTTAATTTAATGTCAAAGGATTGCAATCGCTTTGAATTTATCGTACGATATAATGGGTTTGTATGCTATTCGTCGCATGTATTCAGATATTAATTTCATTTTAATTGTTATCCTTTCAAACTGTTTTATAACTTTGGGAAAATGCAAATAACTTATTCTGTAAATGGAAGTGCTCTCAATGCACAATACCTTCCCTCATTCAAAGTTTATTCACATCCAGCTACATTATCGTTTCAAGTAGATTTTTAAATAAAATTACTTATTCATCAATTAAGAGTCAATCCAGGTTAAATGTTATCTGCTAAATTATCAATACACCTGATGTATCTCATTAATTTTGATTGAAAAATTAACACCTTGGTTGCATAGCAGAATAAGCACTAAAATTTAATGGGATTTTTAGCAAGCTCCTTAGCGATGAAGGCTTATGAAAGGACTTTGGTGTGTCGAACACTAATATTTTCATAAAATTAAAAATTTTAGCAATAAATTTAAATAGCTTCAATAGAGGTTAAAGAACATAAATTATAGTCTTTAACATTAATCTTAGAAAGTTTATTAATTTTAAAAACTAAGGGGTGCTTTCAGTTGTGCCTGACACCCTTGTTTGTTCCCAATCATATTGTAAAAGTGCTCTTAAATACAAAAATTAGATTCAAATTTTAATTTAATGCAAAATTCTTTATGAAAATAGTATAAAAGTGAAGTTTCAATGATTTTGTGACAAATGAAATGTTTGAATTCAGAGTTGACCAAGGGAGAGGCCAAAGCCATACTACCATTTCTAACAGTTTGAATGGTGTGACCAGTGCTTTGAAAAAATTGGCAAAAAAGTATAAAGTATAACTTGTATACTTATCTATCCTCAGTATCAACTGTTAGAGTCTCTCAATTTAATAATTATTAAATTCCAATATATTCGGGTCAACTGAAAGTCTTCTGCTTATTAGGCCGACCAATGATGGAGAGCTCCGTATAAACTATATTAATCATTAATAATAGTTGTTAATAGTTATTAAATTGAGAAGCTCTAACTGTTGAACTGTGGCTAGATAAGTTATATTTAACCTTCTTCAATTACCAAAACAAAACATTACATGGCAAAAAGAGTTTAATACTGATTTTCAGCATTTCAAACAAGAACCAACTCTTTTAGTTAAAAGCTGTGAATAGAGTGGCACTTCAGTCTACTTCAGTTCAATATTTAGGCTGACCTCAGCTTGGACAACTCTGCTTAAATGACCATTGGAAAATATACAAATAATTCAAATGAAAAATCTATTGTCGCTTAAATGTGACCAAAATTATGAAAACCAGTGATAATATTGTTATAAAAATATTGAAATTTGAGATTCGGACGGATGTCGAGCCATTACACGAGTCTTCAGCGCAATAACATTCTTCCCAATAAACGCCATTTTCCTGATAACCCCAATCACATCCCCACGAAATACCTGAACAATCATTTGATTTAATTTTATTCAAAAACATGTTACTTAAAATGGATACCTCTTTCGCTGACCTGAGCACAGCGTCTGATGACAGTTCTCCACCTGCCGTCCCAGATGAAACCTCTGGGGCCCTGTTGTATCGACTTGAAGCAAAATGTCCCTGAAATTCAACAAACTTAGTTAGTTGGATGTTTTGTCTATTAGACTGATAAAGCATGGTCATTTAGCAGAAACAAGTTTTAACTAGAATGAATGTATACCGGGTGTGACCGCCTCCTCTCCCATACACTCGACCGCAATATTTTTGTTCTCATCGAAGGGTTCATAAGCGCCACAATTGTCTTCCCCTTTGGAGTCTTCATCTGAACTGCACTGATAGCACTTTATTGCAGTTACTGTCCATACATTTGACAACCAATTAGTAACAATTCAATTGTAGGGATAAATACTGACCTGTCTTCAAGATTGAACAGAACAAACCAATGATTAGCATTTTATTTAAAATGTTTAATGAATTCATTATTATTAGGCAAAAGTTTGTGCACAACTAATTGAGATTCAAAATTATCTATCAACTAATTTAACAAAAATCAGATCAACAATTGTGTAAAAGATTTAAAATCAGAGCTAAGAATCCATTGATTCAATTTTAAAAACTAATTTTGCGATTTAACCAAAAAGGTATTCATAAAAAAGCTTTTTCTGTCTCAACAGTAGACCAAAGCTATGATCAAATGGTTTGGATTTTGTGACTCAATAGACATTAGAAAACAAAATAATTTGATTCGGATTTCGACTAATTATTGAAAACAGCCATAATTTCAATAGAAAGGGAAGACATTCAAAACAAAATGTAATGCATTGCAATGGCAATGGGCGTTGTCTGCATCAGCACAGCACAGGTCTGTTAATACAGGTGTTTCTCAACAAAAATAACTATTCCCTAATTGACGACATCTCCCAATACCTGACGTTTGAAGCGCTTATTTCATCTGAATTTCTCTTTTATTTACAATTTTTGATAAATTTTTATTGAGAAAGTATCAAGTGAATTTTGTCAGATATGAAACTGCAAATAATTGGGTCCTACAGATGCCTTACCATAATCTCAATTTTGTATCTGATATGTTTGTTATCTCCAGGTAATTCATTATTAAAATAAGCAAAACAATCATTTTTTGTTATCTCAATGATTACGGAATTTCTATTTTTATCTGCGATTATCTGATTTACTAATTAATCCTTTTATCAGAAGCTCTAATCGCAAAACATATTTAAATTGGAGCTTATTTTTAGAGTAAATTGTTTGCCTTCGCATTAAGTCTACCAAAAAAGAGATCCTTTCATTCAAATGTGTCGACTAATTGTCTAAATATTTGAGATCAAAATCATTAGTATTGATATCTAAAAGTTAATCGATTTGTTAACATTTTTACTTATCTCTGAAGTTTTGAGCATAAAATGCTGGGTCTGTCACTCGGATGCCGACCCAAAATGCGCCGACCCTTTCGATAACTCGACTCTACCTATCAAAGACTGTCGGGAAGTCAAATATCAACACTTATCTCTCGGTATGAACTAGATGAACATGCTAATTATTCTAAAATAACGTGTAATACAGAGGATCCGTATGAGATGGAGAGGTATAATTATGAAAAGCGATTCCCTGATCTGTATCAGCCGGACAAACCGCGACCGGTCAGACTATTGGAGGCCACCATGTGCCGCAAAACCAGACAGAAAATTCACGGAAACTGGAGGACAATCCGAAGCTGTGCCTTCTTGGGCTCGCCCGGGGAGGGCACCGGCAATGAACATAATTGCCTTTACAGACAAGGCATTAGCATTTTATTGAACTCTGTATTTTAATTTGTGTTTCAACATTTTCTATTTAGGCACACATGACATTTACCTGGAGTACTGTACCTGCAATAGTAAGGATGGCTGTAATACTGGTCCGATAAACAGTATTAAGGCTTCTCTAATCACATCATTTGTAGTGATTTCAGTATTAATCTCAATGTTTTACTCCTAATAATCGAAGACATTTATTGCTCACAATTCATACTATTGTTCACAAAAACTTCACAAATCATTTAAATTCATTGAAACTGAAAATATTTTTTTTTTAATGAATAAGATTTTTGTTACAAATATTTTTACGATTAAATGAATAGACAATGACTTTATTATAAATAACAATATTTCTAATAAAATGACGATTGAAATAATGAGTATTTCATTTATTGAATGCAATATTCGTCTGAGAATAACTCTAATGAAGCGAAACTAAAAATAGATTTTCGTTAAAATCAATTATGACTATAATTTATAGCTCTTATGTAGACTTAAAAACTATTTCTTCTATTTTTATTCTGTTTTGTTTTGTGACCTAAAAATAGTGTTGAATTGGATTAGAGTCGAGAAAAGAAAGCAAACACTGACTTTAGTCATGTCTTCACAAGGAATTTATTCAATTGAATCACACATTTTAAAGTTTTGAGTAAAAATTCAATTTTGTAATTGAATTTGATTTGAAAATATTGTTCAACTTTTGATTGAACTATCTTATTTTGCTTTTGATTTCAACATACCATCAGTTTTAGGCCAACTCAATGCTGGTTTCAATAATGATCTTTCTTATACTCCCTGAATTCTTAACGGATTTGTGTGAAAAGATGGGCTAATTTTATAAAACTTCAGTTCATTTATATAAGAGTGAGTTTGAGATTCTGTCAATTTGTAAACCAATGAGTAAACAACTATTCCTTTCAGTTTTTTCTGTTTATTTTAACTAATTTTATATGACATCTAATAAACTTTTCATTTGTTTTAGTCAATGATTAATAGTCTGCAAACATATTCAATGATTTATATTAAATAAACTTCGAAATTAATTGAAAAGATCTGGAAAAGAAATCTGAAAACAAAACAATTATTAATTTTAAAAAATCAATTAATTGCAAATTCCCAGTTCAAAAATAGTAACAAGTTCTTTTATTTAGTAGCTCAAACTAAACTATCCAGGAAAAGTAAATAATTTTAGATAATTTGATTAATATACTTAACATAGAAGTCTTTAAATCATTCAATGATATTATTCACTCTTTTATTGGTTTTTTAAAAAGAAATTCTGATAAATGGGAAAGAATTAGTCAATTCTTCCGCATGTTTGGCAGAAATAACAAAATTCGCATTTTTCTCATTCAAATATTATGATTCATTGAAATATAATATCAAAAATTTGGAGGTAAGAATTCAATGAGAGTCATGAAGACGTAAATTTGGGATTTAGCAAGATTTATTTTAAAACGTGAACTCTCAGTATTTATAATATGCGAGATATAAACAGTTTTGGCAAAAATATAGACTTCCTATCACAGGAATTAAGGCTTTATATCAGTCGCTATAAATCGAGAGTAACAAGAATTTCAATGTCATACAAAGAATAGGATGCTATCAACTCATTGTCACTTCAAGTATTACTTCATATAACTGTAATATTTGGAAAACTTCAAATATTGTGGGACAAATGAGTTAACAACTTTTTATTATGCATTTACTTTTATTACTCAGCTCTCTATTTGTTAAGTATTTGGGAGAGAAAAAGCAAAACTAATATTGTTTTGAACCATTTTCGCGAACATATATTTCAAAAATAAACAGCGAATGTCGTCAAAAAAGTTAAAGAAATTATGGATAATTTTATTTCTTTCCATTGAATAATAACAATAATAGGAATTGTTTATAACTATTAGAAAATCGTTTGATTATTTTTAAACGATTATTATCTCTTATGTTATAATAATTATCTTAATTAACACTTTTAAACATTTATAAACATGATAAAAAAATAGATAGAATTGAATGTTTTGTCGAAATCGAAGTCTAGGAGTGACACAAAAAATTCGTCATCAGTGATGTGCCGGTGCTATGAGAAGAACGATCAGTGCTTTGAGAACCGCGCAAATCAGGCATTTCTTAAAAAAGCCTAGATCCATATAAGGGTAGCACAGAATTCTTGACAGATACCAGTGCCAGTGATAGAGACGCATCAGTTGATGCTCTGGCAGATCAAAGGAAGAGAACGTCTCATCACAAATAAATGCTATGATTCTAAGTGTTCGACAAAATTCCGAGTGCTTTATATGAAACCATGAGTGCCTTCACTGCTATATCGGATACTTAGGTTGAAGTGTGTGAGCAATGAGTGCCTATTCGTTCAGTTCGAGTAAATCCAAACTTAAATATTCGAATTACGGTAAACACATTCAAAAGGTTTTATTCCAATCATTGATGTGTTATTTGCATCGACCGCAGAGTCATCTTCTGGAGGGGGCACCGGTTCCTCCCGACTTTCTATAGGATCATCATATGATCTTGGATCTTCTCGCCTAGACACTGGCTCTTCCAAATGGGATAGAGGCTCTTCTCGTCTGGATTCAGTGTCCACCAAATTAGACACATCTCCCTCTCGATGGAGCACAGAATTAGACACAACTTCTTCTGTGAGAGCTTCAAAATATGACACAACGGCCGGAACTTCTTCTTCTCGCTTTGATCGAAAGTCAAGATATTCTGTGACCGATGACGGAGACTCTAAATCCAGACTGGAGAGAACCTCCAGGTATTCTGTCACAGAAGCATCCGATTTGGATACAGCGCCCTCTCGATACTCTTCGCGTTATATCACAGAATCGGCT
Organism: Euzetes globulus; assembly: GCA_034695525.1. Lineage (NCBI taxonomy): Eukaryota > Metazoa > Arthropoda > Arachnida > Sarcoptiformes > Euzetidae > Euzetes > Euzetes globulus. The sequence goes on along the minus strand of JAQIWP010000960.1, from coordinate 7,092 downwards.
GAACCCGAAACCAGTTATAAACGCGAATCACGATTTTCTTCCAGATTTTCAGGTGAATCCTCTGATTTGGATACCACTTCCTCGCGATATGAACGGTCGTCCAGATTAACCAGAGGAGCATCTGAATTATCCGACACGAGTTCGACCAAATGGGACCGAACGACTTCTCGATATACTAGTGAAGCCCTGGATAAGGAAGCGCCTTCTTCGGAGAGGTATGAACAGAGACTGTTAGCTGAGTTAGAGTTAGACACAAAGCCCTCCCGTTGGGACCGAACCTCATCCCGATATGCTATTGAGTCGTCTGACTTTGACACCGACTATTCCAGACTCGACAGAAGGTCTTCGAGACTAACGTCAGTCACGTCTGAATCGGATGAGCCGTCCAAATATGACCGCACTTCTCGATATGTGACCGAATACTCTGAATTAGACACCGCTTCTCCCAAATGGGAGTCAGAGTATTCCAGTCAATACCAAAGATATGACACGACTGGAACTTCTCGTTTAGACCGACAGTCATCTAGATTATCTACAGATTCAACCGAATTAGACACTGGCCTTACGCGTCAGGATAGCCGTTCTTCTCGTATAGGCAGACAGGGCTCTCGATCTTCAGAAACGCTGGACACTGACTCGATATATAAAAGATCGTCCAAATTAGAAACCATTCAATCTTATGGTCTTATCACTGAACCGACCGAAGTCGACACAGAGTCATCGGGTTTAGTGCGAACGGCTTCGGGCATAATCAGGGCATCTGTTAGGAGAGAGTCAGAGCCTGAATCTGAAATCGATTCGACGCCAACCAAACCAAAAGTCAATAAGACTATAAAATCCATTTCTCAAACAGGTTTGAAACGTTATATCGTTAAAAATTGATTTCAAAATATGCTTAACCATTAGAGGGTCATAAGGCAACCCTCGAGTGCGAAATATCCGGTTATCCGCGACCTTCAGTTCAATGGCTCAAAGAAAATGTAGTGATTAGAAGTCGAGATCGGTTCAAAGTGGGCAATGATGGCACCACTCATTATCTCATTATTGATGACTTACGACCCGAAGATAATGGCCTCTACACAGTTGCCGCCACTAATAGTTTAGGAACTTCCACATCGAGTGCAGCCATTAATGTACTGCCAGGTACTTGAGCTAGTTCTGTTTACTTTCATTGCAATCGACACTTCAATAAGGTGAAAAATTATAAAAGTAGCAGGTTATTTAATTTTCTTAATTACTTGGCTGTCGTACAAATAAGATCTTGAGGTCTTGTGTGAAGTTTAGGTTAAAGTAACTTGAATCTCGATTAAATACTCTTGAATTGATAGTGATAAATTATAAGTGATAAATGAGGATGCTAAATTGACTGACAACTCAATGGTTCATCAGATGAAAATTGAATCATTGAAGAGAAAAGTTGATAGTTTATTTGAAGCGTTGATTGCAATGTTTGACTTTAGTTAGTCATAAATCACATTTAATTATAGCATTTATAGGTATTTCTATTAATAAAATCCGTAATATTTTGTATGACTAACAAATGTCTCCATTGATCACTAAAGCCATTCCTTCAGTGTATTTCTCTTTCCCAATATTTGTTTAAAATTTTTAAACTTAGAATTTCAATGAATTTTATTTAACTTTCAACTGAAAAGACATAAGTAGTCCACGAACCGATTCCCGTCCGACAAGTCCTGGGGGCACATTTCTACCACAACCACCCAAATTCAAAGTCAAGCTCAAAGATACGGAACTGATGGATGGAACCACTGTTAGGTTTGAATTAGTGGTGAGAGGAATGCCTATTCCAACAGTGATTTTGTGAGTCTATTATAATTAAAATAAGAAAAAAGCAAAAATTAAAAATATTATATTAATGATAGCTATAAAGACAATGAAGTGCTCAAAGAAGACAACAGAATCAAAGTCTTATTCGAATCAAAAGAAGTATTTGAATTGATGATTGAACATGTTACTGAGAAGGATCAGGGCGTTTATAAGTGTGTTGCAGTTAATAGCGAGGGCAAAGACGAAACCTCGGGCACAATCACTGTCACGAGTCAGTAGTCCCATTGTATTTCGAAAAATTATAGTTAATTTCAATTGAAATTTATAGAGAATAAAGTGGTGTTTCCCGGCATTGAAGACGAGGAACCGCTTGACTTTAAAAAAGCCGATTCGTTGAGCCCCAGATCCCGTTCCCCTGTGTTTAAATGGTTCAAAGATGGTAAAGAATTTGAAGCAAGTGAACGATTTCAGGTACAGTTTGATGATGAGGAAGACACGATAACTTTGGTGTTCCAACACGTTAAGCCCGAAGACGCAGGTCTGTATACATGCGCCGCCTCAACAAGTAGTGGCAAGATATCATGCAGTGCTGAATTGACAGTGCAAGGACTACTCAGCCAATTACCCCGAGACCCGATCCCCCCCACTATTAAGCTCGCAATGGCTGACGTTGAGGTTAGCGAAGGCGCGTCCGCTATGTTAGAAGCAAAGGTAACCGCTTATCCTCGACCGATAATCAGATGGTTTAAAGGCCAAGAACTTATTGAAATCGGAGAGAGATATAAATTCCTTTATGAAGACGAAGAAAGTTATACACTCGTCATCAAAAATACCAGAAAAGAAGACCAAGGAATGTATAGAATAGAAGCTGTCAATGATTTGGGATCAGCTGAAACCAGTGCCAAACTTACAGTTACTGTGGCGCCAAAGTTCAAGAAACAAATGAAAGATCAGTCAGTGATGACAGACGAGTGCCTCAAACTGGAGGTAGAAATCGATGCAAATCCAGCGCCAGATGTCAAGTGGTTCAAAGATGGCCAACAAATTAAAGAACGAAAAGGATTTAAAATACTGAATGAAAAACAGAGTTTTTACGAATTAGTCATTGAAAAGATTAGAATTGAAGACTCGGGTAATTATTCTTGTGTTGCGACCAACGAATTTGGACAACAGACGACCTACAGTTTGATTACAGTCAATGGTCAGTACTTCTCTTCCTTAACAAATGTACAAATGTTTAAAATTTGTTTTCATATGAAAGCTCCACCGATTTTCTCCAGTAAACTCGAAAGTGTTGATGCATTGGAGGGACAAAAGGCTGAACTGGCCGTTAAGATCATCGGTAATCCAAAACCTAAAGTTAAATTTACTAAGGATGAAAAAGTGATAAAAGAGGACGGATCCAGAATTAGGATTGTTGAAGAAGACAGCAATACCTTTAAACTTGTCATCAAAGAAACTTATTCTTCAGATTCAGGAAAATACAAATGTATTGCAACTAATGATTGGGGAGAAGAGACTTCTGAAGCCGAGCTAACCGTCAAAAAGAATGTAATGAAACCTAATTTCAGGAAAAAGCTTCGCGACTGTGAGGCCAAAGAAGGCGATCAAATGGTTGAATTTAATGTTGAAGTTGAAGGCATTCCCAAACCAGAAGTCAAATGGTATCGCGAAGGCCTTCAAATCAAAGAAAAGGATGGCTACAAGTTTGTTGAGGACAACCAGAGCTATACTCTAATCATTAAGGAAGTCAAGTCCGATAGCGCCGGCACTTATAAATGCGAAGCTACCAATAGTGAAGGCTCGGCTCAAACCAGTGGTATTCTAACAGTTAATACTGCGCCTCAATTCATTAAAAAACTTGAGGACAAGACCGTCGATGTAAATGAAAATGTGAAGCTTGAGGTCAAAGTAATTGGTTGTCCACAGCCTAAAGTCAAGTGGTTTAAAGGCGAGGCTAATATCAGCTCTACTGATAAACGGCTCAAATATGAAGAAGACTCCAATGAATTCACTTTGTTTTTGGACAAAACAACAGAAGAAGACTCAGGACTTTACAAAGTGGTCGCAGAAAACGTTTTTGGAAAATGTGAGACAAAAGGAAAATTAAACGTTTGCTCGAAGACTACTAAACCGATGTTCACACAAATGCTGACCGATAGGGAGGCCATTGAATATGAGTCTAATATTGAATTCGTTGTCAAAACCGATTCTCAAATAAGTAAACCAATAATTAAATGGTTTATTGACGAACAGGAGATCACTGTTAGCGACAAAAGGTATCAATTGATTGCCGACGAAGAGAAAGACACGTATAAACTGATTATCAAATCTGCGACCGAAGAAACAATCGGTCGATACAAATGTATGGCAACCAACCCTTCGGGAAGTGCTGATACCAGTGCAAAATTCAATGTTTTCACCAAGCCTAAATTTATTAAAGGATTAGAAAATGTAGAGGCAAATGAAGGGGAGACCGTTTCCATGACAGTCAAAGTCAAGGGCTCACCGGAGGTCACATTCTTGAAAGATGGCAGAGATGTGAGCGCAGAGGCGACGGTTGTCATCAAAAAGGAAATAGATGACATTTACATTCTTGAGATCGAAAATATTAGGATTATAATGAGTGGCGAATATCAGTGCCATATCAAGAATAAGGCCGGAGAGGCTTTCAGTAATGGAGTTGTTGTGGTCAACAGTAAACCCAAGTTTGTCAAAGACTTGGACGACTCCGAGTCTTGGATTGATGAGAATGTTGTACTTGAAGTGGTAGTAACGGGTAGTCCCACACCTGAGATCACCTGGTTCAAAGATGGCAAGAAAGTTGACGGAACTGAAAGAGTAATTCTTGAGTCACGAGAAGAAGTCTTTAAATTGAAGTTAGACAACGCCATGACTGAAGACACTGGTCTTTATAAATGCAGAGCTAGGAATAAGTCAGGAGAAACGGACTCCAAAGAGGCCAAACTCCAGATCAAAGAATCGGTCACATCAAGTGCTCCCGTATTTGTTAAACATATCTCCGATTCAGAAGTAGTTGTCGGCGACTCCATTAGATTTGAAGCTAAAGTTCAGGGAAAACCAAAACCAGATGTTTTGTGGACTAAAAATGGAATCGAATTAAAAGGAAGCGATAAAATTAAAATAGAAGAGCAAGAACAGAATTTTCACGTCTTGGTCATCAAAGATCTAGTAACCAAAGATTCAGGAAATATTGAATGCAAGGCCAAGAATAGTAAAGGACAGGCGACTGATAAAGCGAGGCTTACAGTACAGGGTATGTTATCATTAATTTATACTTTATATTATTTGCAAATAATTTAGACTTTTCCATATCCAATGTCACACTTGAGAATTGTGCTGAGCACTAGGCTTTCCTTAGTTCATAAGTTAATTAGTCTTTCAATAAAAGTTGATGATAATGTGTCAAGCTCATTAGTAAATAAAGTTTGTCCACAAAATCATGATAATCGAAGCAAAAAGTCTTAAATTAAAAAAAAAATAATTTGACTTTATTTAAAGTATGAGTTACTAAAAAGGACAATCTAATTAAATAATTCTTTAAAAAATATTGTGCAAAATCACCGCCATTGAGAACCGCCAGGAGTTTTAGTCTGACCCTTGTCAATATTTAAAGTCCACTACTTTCGGGCACTTTCAAACTTTGGTTTGGCCATAAAATTATTGAAATACCTAATTATTAGAATAGTACTATCCTATTACAATAAGCTAACATAAATTTTGAACAAAAAACCTCTATATGCCTGTCCTAGGGACAGTTAGTAGTGTTTTCTACATGATCAATAATTTATATTCAATTGCTATTAAGTCAATCTTTGACATATTTTCGAAGTTCAAGCACAACATTTCGCACCCAATCACAAAATTCTAGCTCGAATGATATATCTGAATAAGTGAAAGGTGTGGCTTCTTGTACAACTGCTCAGCATGTAAGGTGCTGTTCCTTAAACAAATCAGTTTGCATTTAAACGTTTATTGACTACAGTTTTGGCCAACATATTGGTGGCCACAAACCTTCTCCTTTTGTTAAAAGGCTTTAAATTTGCAGTACATGTAACCTCTTAACTTAGGACTATGCCACAAAATTTATAATCAGGTTCTCTTCCCATTTAAAAAAAATTTCGGGCACTCTTTTTTTAACGAAGTTAGCGATTTTAGGTAAAACTGGACAATATTTTTCAAAATCACTTCTTTCTTTGAGTCTAATGACCACAAATTAAATCTTAAGAATAGGTGTTAGTGATATATACGTTCAAACTAAAACAGAGAACAGAATAAACTCAAACTCGATTCTTATGTCCCAACAATGGGCGCGCCAGACCCCTAAACCTATTATCATGATTTAGTGGACAAACATTATTTAGTATCGAAAAATAGAAATCATTCAAACGGGGCTGACCAAAGAACATTTTGCGGCGGCACTTATTGTTCAATAGACCAAGTTGTAAAAACCAAACTTCTCATTCGCTTTTATTGCTCTGAAAGTTATTGCTTTGATTATCACTTTTCATAGAACTAATGAAATGCTAACTAATTGTTTATCAATGACTAATTGATTCCTAAAATTCACAATAAATGTATGCATTCCTGAAACAGCTCTTCAGCCACTTTTTCATAGCACTCCTCACTCTTAGTTTTTTTAGCCCCCGAACAGACAGTTTGTAATGATTTAAGCTTCTAATAAAATAATGTGTTAAACTTTGTGTGTCCACAATTCTTGGCCTCCGTCGGAATCTACCGAACAGTTTGATGACTTTCCACAAAAATGCTCTACTAATAAGACCTCGAGACTAGTTTTGATCGGTCACAATAGAAAAGAACGAATATTTTTATGGTATGAATTGACATGTTCTACTTTATCAAAAATTGTCTTTTTTCCTTTAAAACTATTGATTAAATAACCTGGTATTTTTAAATTTTTTTTAAAAATTAGAATCAAAACCTGTTCATTGTAATTATTCTTTTATTTATTTACCTTAGACATTAATGGAGAATCGAAGACATTATCTATTAATTCTTATACAACCGGATCTATTGTTTTATCTATTTAATAATTTCTAATTATTTATTTTTCCTTACAATTTTAATACCTTAGGGAGGGGGAGGGTATTTTGGCAAATTCTCAGCCTCATGGTGGGTATACTATACCCCCTATGGCGACCCCTGATCTTAACATAGTTTAAGCAATTCTTTTAAAAATCTTTTCTATAATAAATTCATAGATTTCTGGGCAAAGGTTTCGGTTGTCTTTCATTCTCTGAATATCAGCGCAAATATTGTCAT
>JAQIWP010000959.1:0-18410 GCA_034695525.1 Euzetes globulus | reverse complement strand
CTCTCTCTCTCTCTCTCTCTCTCTCTCTCTCTCTCTCCACTTCTCTTTAAACTATTTAATACCCAATAAATTAATAAAAAAATTAATTAATTAAATGCTTGAAAATAATCTGAAATTATATCAAAACGGAGCGAAACTTCTGAACAAATTTCTGGTAAATTGCAAACGACTGGAAATGAAGTGAAGAAAAAGACTTTTGACTAAAAATAAACATTTAAATCGATGTCTGAAATTAGTTTTAATTCTAAATATAAAAAGAAAGAGTGAAAGAAAACAGGCATCACTTAAATGAATGTAAACTTTAATTTTGTTTCTGCTAGCATATCTTCCGAAAAGACAATATTTTTACACTGAATTTAATGTTGCCGACTTATAGCCAAGAGTATATAAACCTAATGCCAGTTGAATGGCATCGGCTTTTCAAATCAGAGTTAAAGAAAGAAAGAAAAAATAGTGATTTTCTTTAATTTTCTTTTATTTATTTGCCTTTCCTTTATTCTGAGCTCTCCTTTTGGGGCCATTTGATTGGGTGGAGAACTAACTGATTATAAAATTTGATTTGTATGTTGTCTTTTTGGTGGAAGAGTAGCGAAAAAAACTAAATAAAGACAAATCTTAGTTCACAGACATTTGAAGAAAAGTTTTGCCTCGATTCAAATTATAGAATCAGTTCAATGAATGATCAGCAATTTTTTGTCTCTCAATTCTCCTCCTTGTTATTATTTATCTGCCCATTCACTCATCCGTTATCTGAACGATAAGGGCCTGTTATCTCACAATTTATTCCAATAAGACTTTTTCAAGACAGGTCAGTAAGCTGAAATAGTCAGGGTGGGCACGCGACCAATATTAACTGGACTCTATATCAGAGTTAAGTTTCACGATATTTAAAAGATCAATCAACTTGAACGGTTCACTGATCAGTTAAAAATCTTGTTAAAGTTGATCGTCATTGAAATGTGTTAACTGAATTTTTTCAATTCAAGATGATCTATCTCATTCTTTTAGGTAGATATGTGTTTTCCTTCAAATGGCCAAAAATTTGAACAAGAGCCCAATTTCACGAACTTTGTGAAATAGTCAATAAAATGGGTTTTAACGAGAATTTAACAGCTTGGTGACTGCCAAGAATTAACTGATACCTTTCTGTTTTGGAAACAAATTCAAGCCATAAGATAAGTGTTTTGGAAACCAAAATAAATAAGAATATAAATAAATTGGTCGTCAGTTCGGACGCCAAATATTTTGATCTGATCTGACATTTGAATCGAGTGAACAGTTCTCTGACTGAGAGATAATTAGAAATAAAAAACTGAGATAACGATAAAAAAGATTTCAATTTCAAAGTTTGAAAGTATTATCAATTAATAAAATGCTGATTGGCATCGAATATATGTCTCTGTCTTTTTAACAGTAACCCAATAGCCTGTGGAATGCCATCTGAATTTAGGCTCCGGTCAAAAATCAGTTGCAGACTTGACTAACACATAAAACTTTCTTTTTTTTTTTGCTCACTCTTTTTTCTCCTTTCCATTGAGGCATCAAATTATTGGCCTCTCATTTGGCAAGAGTAAATTGAAAATTAAAAATCACTTTCACTCTTTAAGAGTGAGAGAGGTTATTAATCAAATTCACATTTGATTTATTGGCAAGTTTATTTTTTCATTTTCTAATTTATTAAATTTATTTAACAATTTTTTTCTTTCCTCTGAGAGAAAGTGTTGAAAAAAATAATTCAGTGATTTATTTGAAAGGATAGATATAAAGTGATTTATAGATTAGGGTTTTTTTGGGCCCACAATTGAGCAAAGGTTGTTTTGGGGCAACGTTTTGCTGTTTGCATACTAACAGGATTCGGGTGAAATTTCAAGCTGGCAAGGAATTTGAGAATGAAAGAGGTTCAGGTGCTAACCGATCAAGGACAGTACCCCAATTGACAGATTAAAGTTTAAAATTCATTTAATAGACAATAATACCAGGAATTGGTTGAGAAATCAACAGATTTTGGGAACAGGTTTTGCAAAATCATTGACTAAATTAATAAATAATAAAATAAAATGAAAAAATAAATACAATTCTTTTGGCAGTTGTTTGTGAACATCAAAGATATGTCGACAATTGCATCGGACTTTAAATCACGGCATTAGACACACAATATATGAATTAATAAATAAAATAATTATTTACATACTTTTTTGGGTACTCACAACTAAGAAGAAGAAGTCTCTTCTGATTTGGAGATGAGCTCAATATTTTTGGGGGAACTCAAGTTGTTTTTGGAGTCAAACATCAAGACATTTGAGAAAAGGTTTAATCAAATATTTGACAACAAGTTTTTGATGAATATAATCGTCAGTATTGTCGACAAGTTCTTAGACCTCACGACAAGAAGAATTCAATTGATTTTTGTGCACAAAAATAATAATAATAAGAAGAAATTTGCGTCAAAAATAAAGTTTTCGATACATAAGTCGTGAGTTTTCCAGGAAATAGCTTCCAATTCATGTAATAGTTATGAATAAAAATAATATTTTTTCAATTTATAGTCTTATGAAAAGATTAATTTTGAACACAAACAACGAATTTGTTGATTGAATTATCTTGTTTATTCTTAGACAGTCTTTCTCTCCAATATGAAGACTAAACACGAAATATAATTTCAAAAATCACTTTCTATTCACAAGTCGTTGAAATATTTGTTAGTTTTTTCGGGCCATTCAATGAAAGACATTTATTGAGGAAACGATTTTTCGCATAAATTGACGAAATCTTCGCTTAAAATATCTAATAATAACCGCAAGATTTGACAAATTTTTTTTCTAACTGACTCTTTACACAGAATTATTGGCAAAACATACAGGAATTGAACACAATTTTGATAATTGATTGAAACATTTTTTTAAAACAAAATCATAAAACAAACGAAACTATTGATTAAAAAACAAAATTATAATTAATTTATTCGATGAATTGACGAAAAAGCCTTTCCATCCAAAAGACAGGACAAGTGTTTGAATAAAAGTGTTTGAATGAAAAACTTATTAAAAAACTATTAAAGAATGGGTTCTGAAAGAAAAGTCAATTCACACTCGAATTGCACGAATAAAAGTGTTTTTTCAATACTGGATAATAGACTATTCATATGACCTGAAAAAATAGAGAGAAAATTCTCTTTTGACACAAGAATTAACACAAATTTTTGCGACAATAAGTACATACAACTGAGTAAAAGAGACAATAATTTTGTTTTTGTATTCCAGCAGAAAAAAGTTTAGTAAAATTTTTAAAACCAAAAAAAGAAGAAAAACTCTTTTGACTCCGTTTTTGTTTTGCTATTTATTCCGATAAATAGGTCTTACAGTCAATGACCGAACCGTTCGAACCGAACGGATAGACGTTTTGAGAATCGACTGAAAAGTGTTTCTCTTCACTCTTTTTTAATATTTATTTACTCTTAAAATCAAAAACAATGTTATTATTTGGTTCAGTACTAAAAGCCAGTGATGCGCAACATCTTCAAGGACTGAACGGTGAACTTTTAGGCGAAGCTGGAAAAAAGGTGACAAATCTTCTGGGTTTATTTTCAACAAGACAGTTTTTCAGTCGAATAATAATCTAGAACGAGCTTGAAAGTATTTATGCACTCGGTCAATCTTAAATGCTAAATTAAATTGCATGAACAATAAAAATGTTGCTAAAGTATGTAGGTAATTTATTATCAAAATAACTCTATTCAGGTTGACCTTGGTTATCACTAACAAATAGAGATAAAATTTGATGGAAAATTGGCCTTGGTAAATTTCGGACAATATTACTGAATAAGTATAAATCACAATTCTAACAATGAGCTTAAATGGATATTAAAATTGATTGATCTGGCTCTAAAACCAGTACTTCTTAAAGTGAGTGCAAATTCATATTATTAACTGAATTGGTTTCAAAATTAAGTTTAAACTCCAGTTTTTTACAATAATAGCAGAGAAAATGCGATTTTTTTATTATTCTGAGTTATAATATACTGTTTGGAGTTTAAAAAAATTACAATAATTTTCAAATACGAAAAGACTTATTGATTAAGCATTTTAGTCAGGCTCCTTTTTTAAAGCGGGGTTTATTTTTAAGCTCTTTATTAACTGTTTTTACAAATGATTAAAATCCTATTTGACTTCAAAAGTGATTATTTTTAAAAAAAAGAAAATATACAAAAAAATTCATTCGCTATTCATTTGGATTATTATTATTATTATTAAATATATTATAAAAATACTGTTTAAATAAATTTTCGGGCGATTAGTCTTTAACCGCATTTTTCATGCGATTATTGTTTTATATTTAAAGCATTTATAAAGAATTTTGAGAATAAAATTGTGTTTTTTTAAGATAAGGAAAAATAAAAATTTACATAATTTATAAAACGAATTCACAGTTGGGTTTCGATTACTTAATAATAATATAATATTTTCTTCTGTTGAATAAGACTTTTATCTAATTTGTGTTAACTTCTAAAATCAATTTTGTTTTTCTCCTTCTCTTTCGCATCGAAAATAAATTCATTGCATTTTTCATTAAACTCATTGTTTTGTTTCACTATTTTTCTTACTTTTCTAAACTTGATGAAAAAAAAATCAAATAATAAATGAGTATCGCTTGAAGTGAATTCAAATTCAGAGGCAATAAATTATGTAAAGTCTTCGATAGTTTGATGGCTACAGTCTAACCACGGTTTAAAGCAATACCATTAAATAGAATATCCATATAAAAGAAAGTTTATTGTGCTGGTTAAATTCAGAGTCTCTCTTAAATCCAGGTAAAATGAAATTATATTTGAGCTGTTGTTGCAAACAAACACTGTTATTTAAAACAGGCATTCTCTTTTACCCTGATATATTATTTTAGACAATGCTCCCAAAATTCACTTAAACCGAGGATCGACTGTATTATAAATAGAGTGAATGAAACACAAAACATTGTTAACCACTGACCGAGTTTTGCATATATCACACACATTGTAATTGAAATAATAAGTGTATAACAAAAATCAAACTCAATTACATTCGGCGATGATTTTCAATATATTAAACATTAATTTCATATTTCGCTCAGAAATTCCAGTCATTGCTAACAATTCGGTCCATTAATTATAATGAAACCATTTATTAGAGAACAGAATAGAAGCGGTAAAGAAACTGATTATACCTGGTTCACTTATTGTGAATGAGAGTAAAACCGAGACAAAATTCTCTGCGGTTTTTATTGTAAGTCTGACCAAAATGCTGGTTAAAAACAAGATAAAAGTTTATCCAGAATCTAATTAATAGGCAAGCATGCAAAATAGAAATACTAATCAACTTGTTAAATTTGTTATGATAATAGCTTGATAATTTGAAAAATTTTGCAAAGACTAACTTGCTAAAAATCGAAGAGCTGCACAGTGACAGCATCTAATCAAACTAACTAGGTGCAAAAGGCATAGAAAATATCCAATTTTGCAAGCTGCATGAGGTATTTACGCTAAGCCCACGTCTGACCATCCCTTTCCTCAATTGTTAACTCATATCACACTCGATCTCACCATAGATTTATCCACTCTTTAGGGAAATAATGTACTGAAAGCTATTTTTCTTTTCACTTAATAAATATTAATTTAAGTTTTTTTTCTTTCTATTGAGTGAATGATTAATAAAATCTTTAATTTATTACAATTTTGTTCATTGTTTTCAAGCGTTTTTCTGCCGTAAATATTCCATAAATTGTATGTTTGAATTGATTTCAGAATTTAATAGAACAGTCTTATCCATTAAGTTTTTGTTTCGCCAATAAAGAGACGGATAGAAAATTATTATTAAATAATTATTACAAAAGGAATTTCATAATTTGGTTAATGAAAAGTATTTTTTTTTCTTTTAAGTTAAAAAATTATTCAATTATTATGTGAAAAGGGGAATACAATAGCAAAGGAATAGCCAAGATCCTAGACGAGCTTACTGACCAAGATGGTCTCTGTCAGCAACAATTGAGATATAAATATTGTATTGTTTTATCAAGGCTCAATTAAGAGTAAGCTATTAGTATTTCAGCAACTTGGTCGATTAAAAACAATGAAGAGGAAATGGTATTGGATATAAACGTAGGAAAACACTGCTTGGTTACTTTGGGACAGAATGACAGCGTCAAGTCAAGAGTCACAGTGTTTGCCATCAAGTTTTCAGATAATGATATTCGCGGTTCAGTAGTAATACAGTTCACGATTAAGAATAACTGGATATTAATTATAATAAAACAATCGATTGTCAGACAAAAAAGTAATGGTTTATAACTGTTTTTTGAAGCATAACAACCCATTTCTCAATAATAGCAAGAATAGTCTGAATAATTATCTGACAATAAATCATAATTACTAGATTATATACAATGAGTTATGAATAGATTTTCTTCATTGATAGCATTTAATATAATCTATTTATTTATGCCATTCATAGAAAACTTCAATTGATTGACATTTCAGTTCTTGAGCTATATTTTTGAATAATTCATAAATAGATAGGTTTTCGGTGAGAAATAGATCTGAAATTATGATTTAGTTTTGGAGATGGCTTTTGAATGAGTCTCTCACACACAAGAAGAGATATCGCTCAGAATCATTCTGAGTCAGAATGAGTGATCACAAAATTAAAACAGTGGCAATGATGACCATGAACCTTTTCTTTTGACTCTTTAAAAAACTGTACGACCTAGTGCCTCTTCGGGTTAATCATTTGTATTCTCGAAAAATTCCCCATTAAATTGCAGAAAAAGATTTGCACAAAAATGTCATAACTTCTGACAATTTAATTAATGTCATCCACTGATGATTGAGAACAGTTCAAAAAGCCAAGAGAATAAGTCAGCCAGTCTAATTTAAATTAAAATGAACATGAAAACCATTATGCAGATCCAGGCGAGTTTTAAGCCCAGTTCATCCACAAGTATACTAATTGAATTGCAAGAAACAAATTAGCAATACTTCCTCACACAACAAGTCAAACAATAAGAGAACGACAATAAATCAAACGATATTTGCTATCATTTAATTGAAATACTTTAACATATATGAGAAAAATTTGTTTCCAATATTAATATTCATAATAATTATAACGATAAGAGAGGTTAAAGCTATGAACAAAAGAAGCAAAAGAAAATCAGAGCAGTTAATGAACCGCAAGATTAGGACCGCATATCAGTAGCCAATTGTCTATTATCTTGGAAAAAACCAAATGGTATGCTAATTAAAAGTCCTCTCTCTCTCTCTCCCCTCTCTCTCTCTCCCCTCTCTCTCCCTCCCTCTCCCTCCCTCTCTCTCTCTCTCTCCCAGCATTGAAAAGAGTCAAAAACCAATCGATGGTTATCTAAAAAGTGGCAATAAGTTAAAGTCACGAACTTTTGTCTTGAAGTTTATTCCCATTAATTAATAATTGAAATCAAAGGCGCAAAACAATAACTACTGAAAAATTCATTTGAATAGAAAATAAATTTGTTTGAACTGCAGTTCACTCTAATTATGCAAAAGAAATGATTATTTAAAATAATATTCTTATTAAACAACAAAAAGCCTTTTGATTACTAATCAATAAGACTTTTTAATTAAGAAAACATGGCTTTCAGTCTTTCCCAACAAGCATTGAATATACTATTTGTTTAGATAAGTCTTTTCAAATAAATAATTAACCAGGATTTAAAACATATTGAATAAAAATGATTGCTTTAATCGATAAAAATGACCGAAACTCTCAGTTTCTGTCAATTAATTTACATAAAACTTATTGAATTTCTTTTTGTTTACATGAAAAATGATTTTACTCTAATTTGCTTTCAATAAATTACTTGAAACTTTCATCATCATCATTTTGTTCTGGGTTTTCCATTAAGAACTGATTAAACCGAAAAAAATCACAAATGAATTAAATGATTGGAAAAAAGTCTGAGAAACGAAATAATTAATTAAAGGATAGAAATTGTTTTCAGCAAAAAAAACATTGCGATTGACTTTTCTTTCATGAAATTAGACTTTTGATGATCAGATGTTAAGAATCCCATTCCCATTAGGAATTTCTGACCTAGAATCAACTTGAATCTCCGAAAAACAATGATAGATTTTCGCACACAGAAACTGCTGGGTTATGTCAAACGTCGACTATTAGCTAAAACATAGCTCTAAACACACAAATCAAACGAAATAAATGTTTGTATAATTGGGTCAAAATCGGTGCTCATTTTCAAAAGAATGAGAAGAAAAAATTAAATATTTGTTTTTCTCAACTAAACTATTCGTGAAATTCATTTTTCCAATTGTTATCCATTTGTTTGGTTAGCAAGTAGACTTTTGTTTGACTTCTCTGTTATATAGCTTATTGTGTTTTCGATTATATAACTAATTATATGAAAGGAATTCATAGAAAACATCAAAAAGCATTTGAATATCAAAATCAAATATTTGTTCAGTTAATCAAAACACGAGTTTAAAGGGTTATCCAATTTTCAACTGATTGATAATTAAGGCAAAGAATTGCTTACTTTTTTTCTGAAGACATTCGTTTGCATTGTATTGAAAGGTATCTCAAAGACAATCAGTTCAAACAAAAAACGTAATGAAATTCTTACCTAAAAAATGAAATAAAAAATTAAAATTAATTAAAATTTCAAATTATTTAATAAAACATTTAATAAATTGAAAAAAATATAATTTCAGTTTAAAATTCAAATTCAAATTGATAAATTAACTTTTTTTAAATTAAGCAAGCGAATATTTTTAAGCGCAACAAGTAGAAAACTTAAACACCTTGGTATAAACTTTGAAAAATATCTAGATTGATTGGAAAGTCTTGACCTTTTTTTCTCACCACATTTCATCAATTCTAATAGACTATACTCTTGAAAAATTTTGTGCCAATTAATCATTGAGCACTTTTTTTTGGTGAAATAACAATAGATTTTCTTATTAAGAGAGAAAAGTAGTGAACAATCGTTAGACTTATTGTGTAATACATAAGAAAATGCACTTAAAAACAGTGAGAAATCTACGCAAAATCACGAATGGATTAAAATAAGGAGAAATTGTTTTCTCAATTCAACACAATTTGTAATTATGTGTAAAATGGAAAACACAATAAAGAAAATAATTATCTAATATTTCGAATACAGTCAAACCCACGGTCTAAAAGAATTTATGGCGCAGAACCAAAAACCATCTCTTATAACAGGATTTCTGATGAATCCTGATAAATTAACATACAAAACGAGCTGCCGGTACAGTAAAATTCCTTCTGATTTAAACTGAGGATTCCTTAAAAACTGAATTCCGGGCTTCGTCTGTATTCATCTACTCATTGCTTAAGTAATTATAACTAATTTTTCTTCTCAGACAACAAAACACAATACCTTTTAAATTGACTGCAATTCAAAAAATGAATGTTTAAGAGCTAAAAAAGTTGTGAAATTGAAGCGCAAATGAAGAAAAAACAAAAACAAATTAGTCTTGGAATGAATTAAAAACTTAGCTTGAATATAATGAATAAAAAAGTGAAAATCATAAGACTCTTTTCATAAAAATTTTTGGGTTAAATAAACTTTGAAAAAAAATATGTGAAATATTTCAAAACTTAATTGAGTTATCAAATCGTGTGAATAATTGATGAGAATTATTATAGAATTAAATCTCTATTTAATAGAAAAGGAAAATATGAGTTGTTTTTTATTTTTCTTCACAATTTATTCAGTGATTTATTCGCTTCAATGATAAAAATCTAATCAATTATTCGCCTCATTATTGAGAAATGCTTTCTCTTTGAAGTGAGAAATGAAATTAAATGGGATTTTCATTCAATTTTCTTAAGCAACAGAAGAGATGAATAATTTGATAAAATCTAATCAGGAAAACACAATAAAACTCAATGATTGTAAACAGGCTTTCAATAAAAAACGCTTTGATATGAAAATAAATTTGTTATTAATCGGAATAATTGATTCGGAAAAAGCGAATTGAAATTCTAATTCAATTATAAACGAGGAGAAAGTAATTACATTTGCATATAACCAAAGAGACTGTAATACAGGACTCAATGAAAGGCTAATTCTGTTCAAAGACTGAATCGATTTTACAATTTTATTCTTCGCTTCCAATGTCTGTGATGTGAAATAATATAATATAATAATAATAGTGTTAACTGAATATCAATGAGTCTTACTTTTCGGACGTCTCGTCTAATAATAGTATATAATTCAAAGAAACTAAAAGTCTTTACACCTTTTTTGATATAAGACTTTCAAGAAAATCACTGAATGAATGCATGGACTAAATCAGGGATGGGTAGTGCTTTCAACCTTAGGGTGGAGAGGGTAGGGCAGAAATTAGCATAGAATGGCTATTTTTATGGACATAGATGCTATAAAATAACAGAAAAAGGATAACAGTTTGGTTTTGCTAGATGAACAATATTTTTGGCAATCTTGGAGAATTTCACTTCGCTATAATAAAAATGAAATGTAAAATCACCTAAAAAATTCATTGAGTGATTGAATGAACAAGCTAAGAGTTTAGACCTTTTGGTCAATACTTGCACATCCCTTAAAGAGAAAGCTTGTTTCCAGAATTAAAATAAGAGAAATTAATTTGAATTTCAAAGCGTTTGGATTTGGACTGAAAACCACAATCAATAACAATAATTATAATGATTTCGGTCTCAGATCTGATGGCCTTTTAAACACATCCCAACAGTCTGTTACTCATCCGAAAGAGTATACCATAGGAATTGATATTCACTCGAATGACAGATGAGTTGTAATCACATGTAATTCAATCAAAATGTTTCTTCTGTGAGCTTTCCTTAGCCGAAAATCAAATTTAACGAACGGTAAAAGTACTGGATATATGAATTTTGGAACTAATTCTGCTGGCATAAAGAAACAGTCAGACCAATTAGCATAACGTCTAGAACAGCCATACCATACGATTTAATGGCATTTTTCTCTAATGTTTACGAGTTTTTTGAATACGATTTTCTGTATTCCATTCTCTTATTTATTAGTGAATAACAAATTCATGGATAAAGAGAGTAATCAATCATTTGTTTTTCGCAGAAAAAAAGGGTTAAGAAAATATGAAAAGCAGGCATTTTTTGTGCCGACCAAAAGGTTATTAGTCTTAAGAAATCATAATAATATTTAGTTATTCAAAGCAATGGACTTTAGGGCAGAAATGGTATGTTTTTTTCGGTTAAAAAACTGTTTAATTCACAAAAATTCGTGGATAACTGAATAATCATTAAATCAATTTTGAAATCAATTTAATTGAATCTTTCAAAGATTGGATCAAAAAATTAGTCAATGATTTTTATCTGAGAAGAGAATCTAAAAATAATAACTGTTTCGGAGAGGGAAAGACGAATTTTGAAGACCACCAGGGCACTAACCAGCAACCAGGATGAAATATAATTGAATTACTTGACAGTTTTACTACGATTTATTCACGGGATGACCCCTACACTTCCTGAACGGTTTGTTGAATGGAAACAATTAGCGGTTATTATCATTAAAAACTAATTTAAAGGCTAACAAAACAGTGCTTCAAATTGAGAGCCAATTTGTAATTAAATGATTACTTTATAACAAATAGTTTAATAGACAACTTGAAGCAAATTTTTTTGCTAGACCATATGACTGTGCAGTTTAAATAAACATTTAGTAATTAAATATCCATCAGATAAGCAAAAAATGAGCGAATTTTCCCATTAATAACTGTTCGGGGCAATTAGAAGATTTGCTAATTTATATAATTCTTAGTCAAAGCGATAATCACTTGTTTGGAGTCAATAATAGACATAATAGACATCAGATTTGAATAAAAAACAAGAAAAAAGGACTTAGAATTCTGTTCCAGTCTTTGTATTCCGGAACATATGTGCGAAACCTGTGCTGTGAAATGAAGAAGTGCTCAAAAGGTCTAAAAGATTTTTTTTTTCACTAACAACTGATAGATATTTAAAGTAATGATTCAATGAATGACTGCACTCATAGTCTTGTGTTTGGGGTTGACATCAAAATGAGGAGTCGTTTCGCTTCTTTAGGACTACGGAAGTGAAGAATTAATGCTTTTTTCTTTAGAGACACCGTTAGGTCTATGAATAGACATCCCTTCCATTAAAAAAAGGCAAATAAATGTTATGTCAAATGGGTTTTACATAATTTAAAACAGAATTTTTTTAAATATGTATTTGTGTTAAGAGAAGAGTTGAATAAAACTCATATTCAAAAAGAGAAATAAAGAAAATGTTTTAAATGAATTGATTTGAGAACTCAATCAAAACCTTTTTTTCTACTGAATATTATATAATAATAATGAGAAGAAAAATTGAAAATAAATTTTGAATTGAGATTTGAAATTAGAAATGTGTGTTAAGAGAATGAGTGATAAATAAAGTCATTTACTTTTTGATTTAAAGCCATTTTTCATAGCATTGATTGAGGAAAAAGAACATATTTAATAAACTATCCTAATCAATATAATAAATTGAAGAAATTATTTTTTTTAATAGCATTTCCGGCAGTCTATTAATAGTTCTGGATAACTATTTTCTTAAAGACGACTATATAGTCTGGTTATATGTATTAATCATTGAATAAAATATTCCGAAAAGGAAAATAAGAATCTGGAAGAAAAATCATTTTTCAAAAAACTGAACAATGCAATAATAATCGGGCAATGAATTCGTGGAATCACAGCCCTTGAAACCTAGTTTCTCCAAATTTTTTTCTAAAGTTTAGGGCAAAACTAGACAAAGAACTGAATCAATGAACAAAACAGAATGAAAAAAGACTTTTTTCAGAGCGTCTCGTATTTTGAACGTTTGATTTTGAAGGTGGAGTCCAAATGAGAAATACATACAATTATCTCATTTAATGAATTCATTTTACATTCATTTTTTGCCATTTTCTTGTCTCTAATCTTTCAATCGAAACCAATGAATAAACAAATTTTTTATCCAAAAATATGTTATTATTTTTATTAGAGATTTCTTTTATTTGTTTGACTCCCATTCAAAAAAACAGTTATCTTGCGATAAAAGCCAAGCTTTCAGAAAGGAACAGGGGCGTAGCATTTTAAACAGGTTCAATTTAGAACCTTTTAAACAGCAATTGCGACAAATAAACTAGGTGTCAAACGAATTTAAAACAGAAACATAATTATCTAGCCAATATATCATTTGCTATTGACTACCTTGGTTATAATGGATTTTATTACTAATTTTAAACAACTTTTATGTAAAGTAATTCCTGATTTATTTGATGCGATTTTTCACACAAATAAATAAAAAATAATGATTTAAACAAATCGTAGCGAAGAGTATTGTAATGAAAAATTGTTTACACATTTAAATGAACTATCATTTCGATCCATTCATTCGGGATATTAATTCGTATCCTTCAGAAACGATTTTTGGGAAAATTTATTCCTGTTAAAAAAGAGCTCGTATTTCATTATAGAGTTATCAAAGCTGTCAGTCTTTGGAGAAGAAAAGATTACTTTTTTTTAGAAGAGAGAAAACATTATGATTTTGATTTCAATTCAAATTATTTCAAAGGTATTATTTTATTTATTTGCCTGAATAAATTATTCGGATCAGTTTTCCTTTTTTTTCCTTCTTTTCTTGTGGTGAAAAATAGTTGAGAAAATTGAAATGTATTTTATTCTAATTTTTGCTGCTTTTCCTGCGGTTCGCACCCAAACCAATAATAATAATAAATATCTTGCATTTTATTATTATATTTCCGTCAGTTTATAACAGAAGAAAACTCTTTTCTTTTATATGTCTTTTATTGTTGTTTTTCTACAACGTTTTTGCGATTGACTTTCAGCCCAAACATTGAAATTCATTACAAAATTCATTACATATTCGTAAGACATTTACAAGAGTATTATCTTCACAGACGCCTACCATTGGTTTTATTTAACAGTTTTTTGGTCTTTGTTTCTAAATATTGCTCTGGAAATACAATTCACAAATAAGACCAAAATCGTTTTCACTGGGAAAAAAAATTAGGACAATTAGTTGATTCACTCATTCATCGGCTTATATATAGACTTTCAATAGTATAGACTATTTGTTGATACAATTGAAATCATAAAACAATACAAAAAACAGAGTACTCTCTGAATTTGGTTTAAGTTTTGACCGCTTTATTTGTTTTATGAATGAATAGACTATTTTTTTATTCCCATTTTAAGTACTCTAAGTTTGGAAGTGTTTGAGAAAAGCCTTTAATTCTTAATCGTCTTAAAGTCTATTTCGGAATTCACAGCAAAAAACATTAAAAATTAAGAGTTTATTCACTCTTCTGTGTCGACTCGACTCGACATTTGCAGTTTAATTTTTATTAAACTTTGAAGAATCCGATGATTATTTGGACTTGTTACTTTTTTAAGAATCAACTAACGTAACGAACGAAACGTAAAAAAGCAAATTCTAAATAACGATCTAATCCTTGCAAATAAAATCAAATTTAACTCTAAAATAATGTAAAACGTTTTTTTTGCAGACAATTTTTACAACATTTTCCAATCACTTGATTGAAGTCAAATACATTACAATCGCATTAGATTTGTCTGAAAAACTGATTTGAATATTAAGTCAATGTCTGAGTTAAACAAATAATAAAAACAAATACTATTTTTATGATAACATTTTGTTAAAATAATTATCATTCATCCAAATAAACTTGAATTTTCCAAATAAATTATCTTAAACAAAAAGATATTGGCTGCAAACAATTTTCAAGAACCAATTTTCTAATCGCTTTGACTGACAAAAGACATTGAAATTAAATAAAAATGCAAATAATTTATGGAATAATTATTATTATAATTATCGTAATTATTATTCAATGGCAATGAATAATAGGCATTCCTATTGAGGATTATGTCGGAAATAAGTGTAACGTAAAGGCCCTGTGATCTCACGGCTTAACCCCCAGTGTAAGGGAAACACTTATTTTCCAGATTAAACTCGGATGACATAAGACTGGAAAGAATTTGCTAAACATTTAATCGAGAGTTCAGTCGTGGAAGAAGTCGTGAATAATGGTTATAATAAAGAAGACAATCGTATAATGTATTTGTAATAATCGTTTTGAATAGAAATAATGAAAAACAAGAACAACAACCGATTGAATGGCAAAACTTTTAAAAGGTCTGTCCTTTTCTGTGTGTGTCAAACGCTGAGACAATCAGACACACGAAGACTGAGCTAACAGTTCACCCGAACTATCAAACCATTGATAATAATATGGAAAACGACTATATTTTACAGTAATTTTTTTTTCATGAAACGCATCGGTCGTTAAGAGCTATAAATTTGAAGACAAAAAAATTACACAAAGAATATGTGCTATACTTTTGAATTAAAAAAAAAAGACAAAAATAATATATCATAGAAAATATTAAAGAGAAAAATCAAAAATTAATGAATGAATTGATTGTCTCCTCTGTTGAGGTCTACTGAATGCACAGCCGTTTTATAAATAGTTTTCATATAAATTTTCTTCGTTTGAATTGCTTTGACAATAAAATTAATGATCAGAACAATTGTCTCCGAAAGTGATCCAAAGAAATAGTTTCCATCAAATTATAGCTCAGAATAAAATGCTGAACCAAAAAACTTTTGATTTCTACTTGTGGCAGAAATTTTAAGCCAACTTAAACAGAGATCAATTGCCATTAAAAGAGTCTTTAGACCTATTCTTCCTCATCGGATAATCTCAAAGAATAATTGATAAGAAAAACTATTTAAAAAAATATTGAAACCCTTTTTTCAGCTATAATTTGATAGATAACCGATAGTTTAGTCCAAATTTTCAGTCATTTTGATTATAGAGTAATACAAGACTTATATAATATATTACTGAGTGAATGGATTACTTCCCGATTATATATTCTTACAGTTTATTCATTCTGTGCTCCAATTCTTCTGCTCTAAAGACCAGTGAATACATAAAAGGCAGTCAATTATTGTAATGAAATTTTTTTTTACTTTTTTTTAAGTATTTTCAGTATTAAAAGAGTTATAACTCATATCTAATGCATTAGAATTGATGATAAATTTATAACATTTTTCGGGCGTTTTATATAAATATTAAAAAATAATCCGTTATTTTTAGAGTTAAAAAATAGCATTTCTTATAAATTTAGAGTAGAAAATAAACAAAACAAGATTATTTTTTGGTAATTTTCCAGCACTTAATCATATATGGATTGAGTCCAGTCAGTGATCTTGAAATTGAGATGAAGTCTAGTCTCAATCGCCGCTGAAATCGGCAGAACTTTTTTCACGAATTTAAGGGTTAAACAACTCTTTTATAAAATAAGAAATAAAAGAAATGGCAAACAATTGTGTCGATTATCATTCATTCAATGTCGGATAATAATGATTTTCAAGCAACATTTATCATTCATTATTTTTTTCAATAACTATTTCAATGGGTTAAGGATTAAAATCAGAAAATAATCGAAGAGTTTAATAATTGATTGCTTTTCAAAACTGTAAGGAAGTATGTAATCAGACATAAAATTTGGCGATACAGACAACGCCATCTACTTTTAACATTGCTAACTTTTAGACTCACCCAATTCGACCAGGCTTGTTTTTTGGGTGACACAATCCAAATATTTAATAATCTGTTATTTTAGTCAAATTAGAAGTCATTACAGTAAATACGACATTTTATTGCCTGAGTAATGTCGTCGGAAACAATCTTTTCAAACAATTCTTGGTTGTAATTATTTTGACCCAAATATTTCTCCGGACAACACTTTTTTGGAGTCAAAACATGAATTCTAATGAAAACATAATCTTTTCTTTGCATAACAATTACCCTGAAGTCTGTGTAAGTGTGAGAAAAGATAAAACATCTTTTGTTTGTAATTGAAACTTAATTAAAAGATTAGTCTATAATTATATTGTCAGAAGTCTGTGTATAGACGCAAACTTTTTTAATGGTTTTCATTAGTCATGTGTTAGAACCGTTGCGACAGACGATTGAGTAAATGAAGGGGTATTTTCATAACCTAAACAAATACTGGGGACTACTGTTTGTGGAAGCGATTTGTTTTTCTCTTTCAACAATCAAATGATTATCAAAATTTTTGTTTGAAGTTTTGAAAACTTCCTGTTCTTTTGTATCACCGAAAAACATAGCAATCAGTTATTTCTATAAATAGTGAGAAAGTATTGAATTTTGATTTCTATCGAAATTACTTTTTATATTTGATATAAGAATCAAAAGCAAAATGAATTGAATTGAATGCCAAAGAGAGGAGAGAGAGAGGGAGGGGAGAGAGAGAGAGAGGAGAGAGAGAGAGAGGGGGGGAGAGAGAGGGAGAGAGAGGAGAGAGGGAGGGGAGAAAGAGAGAGGTCAGGTTATGGTTAAGTTTATTATATTTTATTAGAAAATGTAATTTTTACAAGAATTTAAAATATTTTAACAAAAGGTCTGTCATTGAAAATAATGATTTGTATTTTTGTATTTTTATTGAAGATATGAAGCTTTCAATTTGAAAAACTACTGAAATACCGGTAGTTCTTTGGTTTAGCGCGAGAGGGAAAGACATCATTATTTCATTAAATACAGGTTTTTAAATAAATTTAGTTATTGACTAATAGTCAGTGGAAAATAGATTTGCAGATAATTTTCATTAATATTTTCGCTGACAAAAAAGGTTTAGGAAATTTTCAGGTGTCGTATGAATGAGTGAATGAGAATTCTGTGATCCCGGGCTCTGACAATCGGAAAGACCTATTAATAGCGCTATCATAACACCAGTTCCTGTTCAGGAATAAAGAGCTAATATTATTTGACTTCCTCTCCATTCATAATTGAAATAATAATCGCTTATAATTCTGTTTTGTCACTGAGTTTTGCAGAGTTTGGCCACAATTGGGTTAATGTCCAAAAAAGGTTTCTTTTAAATTGGCTGACAATAGAGAGAAAATCAGTGCAAAGCGAAACAGAACTCTAATTATTTGCCATTTCAATGCAAATCACGAGTTAATGAAGAGTTTGTGTTACACTTCTGTTGTTAACCTTTACTACTGGTTATGGTATTCAATATTCTTCGCAAACAATACATTATTATCCAAAACAACAAATTAATGGTTATTTTAGTGAAGGCTTCGAAAACAAATAAAATGAATGAAAAATTAACAAATTTTTTCGGATCAGTTAATGTATTCTCAAAGAGAAAACAATCAAAACATTGCAGGAAGAAATTTGTTGATGGCCCTGCATGGAAAGTCTGCCGCCATTTTGTTCCCGAACCATCATTGGTTGGCTGAACTACTGAGACCATCTAATATATAACAATTATTTTATTAAAATAGATTACT
>JAQIWP010000958.1:0-18420 GCA_034695525.1 Euzetes globulus | reverse complement strand
ATATTATTTTTGCTATCATGAATAAATTAATAATTAAAATTTAATCACAAATCATTATGAAATATAATTATTTAAGAGCTTTAGAGTTGGTCTGCAAATCAATTTGAATAACCACTCGTTGTTATCATTTCGTTGAATTTGATTGTATTGTTTATTTAGAAACAATCTGTTCTGATGTTTATCTCAATTCAAGTTATTAGTGAAAATTGCATAACAATTACTTTTACCTTAAATAATAATTTAGTCAATTCTCTTCTGATTCAACATTATTTTCGATAAATTCTTATCTGTCGACAACACTTCAATTGAGAGGAGGAACCGATAAACTCAGAGTTGGTTCTTAAAAGTGACTTGAGCAATGTTTATCCAAAAGTAAGTTAAATATCCTGAATGTTGAAAGTAAAAGACCCTTTAACTACTGTTGACAGTTATAAAATTTAGAATTATTATGTTCCCGGTCTAATTTGGTGAAAATCTAATTTTATAAAATTGCCAATAATCTTAACATAATCGTTTAAATTGTCCGAATATTAGTAAACTCGTTGTTAATTTTGTAAAAATGTTAATAATTCGAAAAATGTTGTCTACATCCTAGATTATCGGCTTCTATCTCAACAGTTATTATTTTAATATTCAAAAAAGTTCTGGAAAAAAACGAATCAAATAAGTCAAAGGATATAATGTTTATACAAAACACTTGAAATACTTGAATATAATGAACAATGAAGAGGAGGTCAATGGTCTCTATCAATTAGTTTATATTTACGCTAATTCTGATAGTATTTGATTCATTTATAATATGCTTAATAAGCTTTTCTTGTTGTTAATACAACTTGTTATTCAAAATATTTTCGATAAAATCTAAGGATCAAGATATTTTGGAATTTAATGATTTGTAAAGTAACTAAAACTAAAATATTTGGCAAAGTTTTGCTAATTTTAAAATCGCACCCAAAGGCAAACGAATGTCATTTTTGAGATACACTATCAATCAATAGTAAAAGTGTTGATCTCTGAACAATAGGTAATGTGCCATAACTGAGCACATCTGATATGTCTGTAACCAGTGATGGGCAAGGGCAAGGGAGTCTTTACTCTTTTTGAATCGAAAAACTTTGGGTCTAATCAGTAAAATTTATACATGGGAAAAAATAAAGATAATATGATAGCTAACCTTAACGAGACTCCTTTTTAAACTACATTGAAAAAATGTTGCCAATCATCTTTTAGACCCTTATAACCCGCTAACACTGCCTGCTCTGCCCGTTAATACTGACTGATAAGTTTAAACTGACTAGGAGAGTTCTTGAAATTGTTTCAATATTTGACAAATACAAATAACAATGAATAAATATCTCATGCCTTCCAATCTGAAGGTTTATCGGAATGTGAAGTGCAGTGCAAATGTACCGTTGATTAAGTAATTGCATTTTTATGTCATATTGTAAAAATAAAAATTCACTCTTCTAACAGATGATTAAAGTTTCATAACACAAAAAGTCCGACTCGGAGCTAAATTTTATGTCAACTCATGATTAAGTCATCAATAAAATCTATTCCCAAAATTTTCATTTTTCCGTTAACTCAAACATCGTTTATAGTTATCGTAAATCTTTGTTTCAAAGCAAAATTATTTAAGAACTAAATCATTAATCAGTTTTTTAGTAAAAGCCAATTGAATAATGAAATTCTCAATACTTATTCTGATTACTCTTTTCTCTAAAAACTTTGTAATTTCTTCTAATATTGAATATTCCGAATGTTTAGAGACACGAGTCTATTGTCAGAGTCTGCCTGAAGACTGTGTCCAAAAGAACAGTGAATGCGATATACTATTGATAGCCTCCCCTTCAATAGTAAATAATGTTGAGACTGGAGTTCAGTTTCAATTGTTTGGAAAAATTGACGAAAAGAGACATTGGTTTGCAATGGGATTGTCAGAAGACGGACAGATGGGCAACGATAGTGTCACTGAAATTTATGTATCAAAAGATGGCAAACTTCAAGCTCTGCGTCAAAGTTGGAATGAGGGTAAACACAATCAAGTGATAAATGGAGGGGTGGATGGCATCACACAAGTTGGAGGTGTAGTCAATTCTGACGGTATCTTAAGTGGCAAATGGATTAGAAACGGCGTCACCGAAGTCCACTCAAACCGGTTCAATATCATGAATAACAAATATTATATACTGTTAGCGACCGGACCTATCGATGCAAACAATAGTAAGCAACAGATTAATCAATTTCTGCTCCTTTTTTAGTCTGTCTTCCAAAAAAATTATCGTAAATTCATTTCACGTTTTTTACTCTGAAATTCTACACGTTTTTATCACATTCTTCTATTTTTATCTCAAAAATAAGTAAAATATTTCCTTTTGATCGTTTAATAATGTTTTGTATCATAAATATTAAGAATAAGTTCGACTATAATATGATTGGGTTAATTAAATTCAAGTTTAATAGTAGTGTTCAGTTGCGCCCATAGTATGGCCCATACTATACATCCTTAAGTTTTTTTTCATCGAAGAACTCGTTTGGAATGAACTCCAGTCGTGTTTTCAGATGCAATCGCACTGTTATTTCCCTTTTTTTTCCTTTACTATAAATACTATAATGAATACGAAAACTGATCTATAGTTACACCTACTTATGGATCGCATAATGGCTTTAATCTATCGGGAGATTAATCGTTCGCTTTTTTCGATCCATAAGTTTTCAATCATTTTGACAGAAGGAACTGAATTAAGACAAACATATGATATTTCCTCACTTTATTTCCTCCTTTATTTACTTATTTATTATTCAACCTGTAACCATTGAATTTTCCATATTCTTTTCTGTAGACAAGAAATATCATTCTGAAAGGTCTGTTTCCAAAACAAAAGTAGATCTCCAGTTCAGTAATGATCAGGCATTAGAGGACTTGTATGCAAACTGTAAAGAATCGGAAACTATTTGTTTCGGTTTTCCGGATAAATGCATAAACTCTAAAAACTGTCGTTTAGTTTTGGCGGTCACTAAGAGTGGATATGGAATGAGTAGTGGAACAGTTGGCTTTCATCTTATGGGCAAACCTGATGATAAGGATAGTGGTTGGATTGCAGCCGCTCTATCCGAAGACAATCAAATGGGGAGCGACAGTGTTGTTGAGTGTCTTTTATTGTCTAACTCGACAACACTTTTTCGGAACAGTTGGAACGAAGGAACAACCAATCAAGTTATTGGTGATGTCAACGGAATTATTCGAACTGGTCCTGTCCTTTATCAAGACGGCTGGCTAAATTGTAAATGGACCAGAGCACAAAATACTAAAGTCAAAAACATGAATTTTAATTTGATGACTACAAAGTATTACATATTACTAGCAAAAGGACCCATCACTGACCAAACGAGTGGTACAAATCATTTCAATGTTTTCATTTGATGACCAAAATTATTTTTTATTTAAAGCAATAAAGCGATTTCACTCCGAGAAGATAAGTAGTGAGACATCAGTCGACTTAGAATCACAACAAATAAGTACAACAACGAGTCAACCGACCAGTTCGACACCCATTCCATCGGCACTAAGTGATGCCTACAACAGGTGTCATAAGAATACTAGACTTTGTTTTGGCACAAATCCTAAAAATAGCAAATGTGTAGAAACCAATGACTGTACGGTTCTCTTCAGTTCTGTTCCCAAAAGTGAAGGAATTGTAGAAATAGAACTGTTTTGGGACAGGGGCTCTTCAGATGAACACTGGGCAGCAGTTGGTCTCTCGACTGACCAAAAAATGGGTGAGGACAGTGTTACTGAATGCATATTGAAGTCGGATGGTAAGGTGGTTTTACGCGAGGGCTGGAATCTGGATGGACACAAAGGCACTATTAATGTGAATGACAACAGTACCATCTCATTAGACAACTCTTTTCTTAATGGTGTCGTCTATTGTAAATGGCAGCGAAATGCCTTCTCTTCTGTCCAAGGACATGATTTCAATATCAAAAACGACACCTTTTATCTGTTGTTAGCTCACGGAAGGCTCACACCGAGTATGTCATTCACTCGACTTCTTTTCTCAATCATTTCACATAAATTATATTTGATTTAAAATTTTAGACGACACTAACCTTCAAAGTCACAGTGATGCCCAGTCCTCTTCAAAGAAAGTGAGCTTGCAAACCGTCGGAATTTTGACCACAGCAAGTCCTATATCTGTTCAATTGCATGGTTAGCCACTACACTTTACCAAGATCGTTACATACATGTATTCTTATAATAATGTATTCAACTAAATGTTTAATAAATTTATTTATAATGTTAAGTGTTTTACCGATAGAACCTTGATTGTTAAATTTTTTAGCCACTTTTATGATTGTCGGATGGTTGGGTTGTGTTGCTATTGCTATATTACTGGCACGTCATTACAAGAACTCATGGCCTGACTCTACTCTATGTGGAGTCAAAATATGGTTCGCTGTAAATATCATTCTTTCTTAAGATTTTTTCTGGAACTTTATTTGAATGACTTTTTTAATGTTAATCAGTTTCATCGATTTCTTATGGTTTGTGGGGTGACCTTAGTTTTGGCCGCCACTATTATTATATTTGTCAATAAAGAGGGTTGGGTTGGGGTAAGTCTGGCATCGGATTTGAATTTTAATGAGTCATGATTTAATTGATCTAATCATTAATAAGGCGACCGCACATCCAATAGTAGGACTGACTTCGATAATACTTTGTTTTCTTCAACCAATTGGTGCCTTATTCCGTCCAAACCCGGATTCTTCTAATCGATGGATATTCAATTGGCTCCATTGGTCGGGCGGTTATATCGGTTACCTGCTATCATGTATTAAAGCTTTTAATTATTTTACCTTGCAATTAATTTTTCAATGAATTTTCCAACAGTTGTAGCGATTTGTTTGTCGACAAACTTTTCCAATTTAGTGCCGAAACAAAGTCTATGGATTTTGATCGCATATATCATTGTCTATATTTTATCCCATGTTTTACATCATTTGAAGACAATATTAAGAGAAAAACAAAAAGCAAATGACATCCAAAGCGACAAAAGTGGGGTAAGTCTTAATCAAATAGAATTATGAAAATGATGTGACAACAGATGGATCGCCACATTTCTAACCGATTAACTCTTTCCAATTGATTGCATTCCTTACATCAACTCTTGTGTAACACTAACTTTTCTCGATTATTCTGGCTCCTAGTCTGGGTTTATATTAAAATAATCTCGATTAATGACTTAATTTAATACCTGATATAAATAGAAAAATGATTGTGACTCATTCAAGATGATTACCAATTTATTTATTAAAGTCGCAGTTGTTTAAAATTTGCTTAAAATTCGTAGCGAATAAATTAATTAAAAAATGCAATGGAATTAGGACAATTAATCTCCTGTTAATCATTCTTAGGTACGCACAATGAGTTTTAATCCCATCTTATTCCGTGTTGAGAATTTTTAATTGAAAATCGGCAAAATCTAATCCGAATAATTTGTTTTGGTTAAGCCCACAGTTTTAATCTCATATTTTAAAATTCATTAATTCGTTGACGAATTCGTTTTAAATTTTAAATTTATTGATAAAAATATTTGGGTTCAAAGAATATTAATAACAAAAAAACGAGTTTTGATCCATCATTTGATTAATAGTCTTTCAAAACTTGAGAGCATCGAAACTATCAATTTATATGAATTTTACTTTAATTAAACTTTTGAATTCTGGTCCTTACAGAGGGAAACACTCATCGACTTGACTCTGGCTCTACTCAGTGCTGTGATAATTGTGGCGTTCGTTTTGGCATTAGTTATACTTTTATTTATTTAGAAAATTATTCGTTAATTTATTGATGGTATCAAAAGTTGTCAATTCATTTGCATTGAACCGTGAAATTGCTTTTCTCATCAAAAAATAGTTTGAAAGCAATTCATTACTTTAGTTTTAAAATTTACATAACACTAATAAATCATTTGACTTGAAATCATTTCTAATTAACAGATTAGTATTCATCAAATATCACGTTAATTCGTGAAACGATAGTGTCAATCAACATTGAATTCACCTTGCCGCTAATCTTTACAAAATTCTAAAACTAATTAAACTCTTTAAGGCAAAAAATCAGCCGATTATAACATTCTCATCAGAAACTGAATAACTGCCAAATGAAACGATCGATAGATTTGTTAACGATTTGTCTCATTATACGAGAAAATGTTTCGTGAAATTTACTTAATAATAGCTTCAGTTCTTAAATGTTTCTTCAATATTAAGTGCTATTATTCAACGGTATTTTATAACAACTTTTTTCGAGTGAAGTCATTCATAACTCTGGTTCTCACGTTATTGATCTTAATATCACATTAGGGTTCTACATATTTTTGAATAATTATATTTTAGAGAACAAAATACTTTAAAATAGATGTATTTAAAATTTTATGCCAGAATTAGCACAAATACAAACTTTTTGTTATTTTTGAATGTCTCAGAACATTTAAATCAAGAAGCAATAAAAAAAAACTAAATAAAATCTGAAAATAACTTTTTAAAACGGATTCAAAATACTCGATCGAAAGTTAGAAAGAATCGATGGAAAGACAAATAAAAACTAACCCGAAAGCAATACTTTGAAGTGAATTTAAAGAGATTTTTTCTTAGATAGACCTGAATTTGCGAGTAATTCGAAACTTCAATATGTCTTCCATTGATTTCTTTGTGTCATTTCTTGTTTTGTATATCGTTTTAACGGTTAAAATGGTCTGAAATATAAAGAAAATCAACTTTTCTTCAAAAAATATCTGACAAAATAGGATTATTCTTATTATTCCTGTTAGGGATAGCGTAACCCGCAGTCAGATTTCACTCAGACATACTCTAAGTTTTGGTTGACTCGTTTAGATTATGTATCCAATGGTATATCAATTTTGTCTTTTTTATAGTATTCAAAGAAGAAGAAGAAATTCTTGGAAAGAATTGCAACGTTTGAATGAAGAATAGGGAAAATTTGAGCAAATATTTGAATAGAGAAAAAGATTTAGTAAAACTGAAACAGATTTCCCAGAATCTATTCTATACATTATTTTGCTTTCAATTGACTTAAAACTAAAATGAATGGATTGTTTTCGGACTTTTACAGAAATGAATTTTATTGTTCTCACGAATCAAATGAAATCTGAAATATTCTATTCAAACGTGATTTGATTCTGTATTTTAAACCATTGTTTAGTCTTTTAAAACACTTTTCTGATTTCAGATATAAGTTTTGATCAAAACTATTGCGCCAACACTTGTAATACAATTTTGTGGACTTGTTCTAAAAAATACCACAAAAAACAATGAATATCTGTTGAATATAACATTAAATGTTTGCATTGATTTTTATAAGAGAAATATTTGAGACAAACGACTATATCTGTGCGCATATGTGTTGAGTGCCAATCAATTATTGTGAATAAGACGTTAAGATGTGATACACTTTATTAACATAACTTTAGTGAAGAAATATCACTTCAATGCATTAGTTGTCGGTATATCTATGATAAAGCACTATTATATCACAAATATAACTACAAATAAATGTTTTTACTCGTAATCCACAGCTTTAGACATATATTTTTGGGGAGAAGTGATTGCAATGAAAGCAATAATGAAAACGTTAATGAGACAAATCATTACTGTCTGTCGACTACAATCTCACTTTGCCTGCTATGAGTGTATTCATTCAATTTTAATGCCATAATTTGTCAATTAATTCAAATTTATTCCAAACGATAACAATAAATCAGAGTCCATGACATCCAGAGTCAGACAATATATTCATTGAAGTGAACAGAATATTAAGTTTTCAATAATTAAATATTATAATTAGACGACTCATCTTTAATGAACAAATTTCACGAATATTTTTTGACAAATTAGACGACAAATTCCAGTTTAATTAGTCTACTGTAAATAGTTAGCTCTTGGACAATGAAAAACTTTATTCAATTTAATACCTTTAATGCATTCAAATTTAATTTGGTGCTTTATTCGAAAATATTTGAACATAGCTTGCAGATATTCTTTTTGAAATTTTTTAATTATCAATTCAATTATAAAATTATTAGCCATTTAAACTTTAATTAGTTAGAAAAATTATTATTTCAGCTGGTACAGTTATGCCTTCAAATCTTCAAATCTATAACGATGAATAGGAAATTATAGATTTCATCAAATTTAAAAAACATTTTTTTGAAACCATTAAAATATCATCAGTTTTATGGGGAAGAAAATGATGGTTAGATAAGTAATGTCCTTATTTCAAACAACTTGCTCTAATTGGTTAAGAATTTATTGACCCAACACTAAGTCACTGATAATTGGACTTCAATAGTATTGATAGAATGTTTTTATGTAGAAATTAATTCATAGTTTCCTATTATTCCATGAAATTGAGTTTAAAGACTTTCTTTATCTCTTTTATCTTTCGATTGTTTTGGGCGAATAAAATCATCAATCAAAACACTATTCTGAAAAGACGAACAAGGTTACGTATCCAGGTCTATGTATTTATTGATCTAGGACATTGTCAATTATAAATAATGACCAGAAATTGTGTATTGAAATCCTTTAAGAGTCTTGAAGACCAGCATTGCCATGCTCAAAACATTACCAAAGTAGAAAATCTTGGCTATCGGTGAAAAGATTTGAATCAAAACATTTCCCACACATTAATCAATAGTAAATTGAAGGCCTAATGAATAGTCTTTTGATTTCCATTAGATTTGTTTAATTGAATTATTAGTTTTTAGAAAAACATTTATTAATGATAAAAATCAAAAGCTTTTAATTTCATTAATTTTGATTTAAATTAGAATGAGGAAGGAGGGAAAATATTTAGTTATCAGCATATTTAAAATCCTGGAATAGCCAAGATCGGTAGACATAGGGATGATTTATTTGACTTATTTCAAAACCAAAATTTGTGGGAATATGGGAAGGCAATGTTAAAAAATTGCAACTGAAAGCCGACACCTATTTTGCGCCATTTTGTTCGCAAATACGCTTATTTTGGAAAAATTGTGGGTAACTTAGAGCGTAACATAACCATAATTGAGCTATTTTGCAAGGCCAAATTTCTTAAAATAATTTTTAAAAAATTTGAATTCTTTTACTGCCATTAAAAAATAGCAGCCCGCTTTTTGTGTCTGTTTGTCCGACCTGATAGGGTATCTCCCCTCTATGGGGAAATATTGGACATAAGGGGATACTCCGTGGGTATCTTCCTTGTCCATCCCCCTTAAAATTATAAAAGTAATTAAATAAAGGAATAAATTGATTTTTTATTTATAAATAAGCCTTGATTTTTTTCAATTTAATTTACCTAATTGCTTGTAAATTGGTTATGCCTTCATGATAAAACTGGTCAAAGGAGTAATCTTACTATACTTTTCCTGTCCTAAAAATCGAAATAAGATTTTATTTTTGATATAATAAAGATCTTATAGAAAGATCTTTGAAAAAAATAAAAGATCCAAGTGATTATTCAATTTTTTCTAATTTAATTTTTCTAATTAAAGTTTTTAATTGTATCATGTAATAATTTTAAATTTTTGAATTAGTCTTGACTCAATTATTATAGTTTAAGGCAGAAAAAATTGAGTTCTTATTGGATTTATTTCAGTGATCAGCAAACTCCTCGACTTCAGAGGGAGGTCTGTGGGTGGTTGTTAACAAAACATGGCGGAAACTGGCATTTTTGTGTATTTTCTTCATAAATAAGCTCATTTCCTGTAGTTCTAAGCATTAATTAGCTTAATCAAACAATAATTAAGCTTTTTTTTTACATTTTAAATTAAAATTCCTTAAAATTAAAGAAAAATTGAATTTTCGGCCGCCATTACTGATAAATTGGCCGCCGCGAAGCACCGCCCAATTTATCAAAGGGGTAGAAGCTCCTATTTAGTGCCCGAAGACTAGGGGTTTCCAAAATTTTCGGGGACAGAAAAGGTTTGGTCTGAACCCCTCCCCCTTTGCTAATCCCTGATTTATTTTATTCAGTTAAGCTTAAAATAGAATTTCTGTCTTGAGATGTGAATAGGATTGTGCCAGAGTTGTGTGCAAGTGGATTAGGTGAACGACTGCTTCTCTGATTTTGAATTGAATTTTGTTTCCTCGAGTCAATTATTTTTTGATTAATTAAAATCTTTTCTATTGGAGTGTTATTTCTTTAATATTATTTTGAACATTGGATAAAGTTTGCAGAGTCTTAAATAGCTCAATATTTCTATCAGTGAAATGGATGAGACAAAGAATCTGGCAAGTAATCTTTGGCAAATGATAAGAGTTTAATCAAACATTTAAGTTTGATTGAATGGTTGAAAGGATGCTGAAAGTCGAGGACTGGATGATTGAATATGAAGTTCTCTATTATTTGAATAATGAAATTCCTTTTGGAGTAGAGATAAAGCGTTTATTTCAATAATATTCTTATAGTTATTGTAAATGTGTGTGGAGTGGAGGCAGACATGCGTCCAAACCTTAATATCACTATTGAAACAATTTTCAGACCAACTCGAGTTTGTTTCCCGACTAACACAGCTTTCATTCATATAAAAAGTATAGAAAATTAATAAACTCTTATCTCTTCTTTTTTTGTGGCCAAAAGTAATTGATTTTCAATCAAAGGAGTGTTTTCCTATAAACAGTAAAACATCGACATTACTCAACTCCCTGTTTCATTAAAATAGTTTAGAACCAATTGAAATATGGCTTTAATAATTCTGTCTGTCATTCTGCTATCATTTTCGTCAATTCTGGCCAACAGGTGAGTTTAATTTTTAAATATAAAAACTTTGTACTTTCAACTTTTTGTTTAATAATAAATATGCAGAAAT
This sequence comes from Euzetes globulus, assembly GCA_034695525.1. Classification (NCBI taxonomy): domain Eukaryota; kingdom Metazoa; phylum Arthropoda; class Arachnida; order Sarcoptiformes; family Euzetidae; genus Euzetes; species Euzetes globulus. Next base: position 7,543 of record JAQIWP010000958.1, on the reverse strand, counting down.
TTATCAATTAAATAAATCAAATTTGATATTTACCAACTTCATTCTAGTAACTGAATAAAAACAGAATTTCTTCATAAAATAAGACATCTTTTCTTTGGAAGTCTTATCAATTAATAACACATTTTCTATTTGGAGTATCGCTAAAAGGCAACTGAAAGTAGAATTTCACAAATGACTCGATATTTGGTAATCCTTTGTAATTCTTTTTTAAAAGAAAATGACAAAAACGTTGAATAAATAGTGATAAGCGACAGTTTTCTGTTTTAATCGTCCAATTAATTAAGAAAGGTATCCACCACTTCTTTTTTCTTCAGACTTCTTTCGTCAGACTTTTTTTATTTATTCAATCGAATCAATAGTTTTGACACTCATTTAATTTTCATTTTAATCATCAGAAATGTTTTCATTTTTTTAGGTTTAGAAAATAAAATATAATTGATAAAAAGCAAAGTTTTGACTGGAATGTTGAAAAATAAAATGAATTGTTTCGAAATCAATCAAAATTTCTATTCAATAGAAATGATTGTGTGTCACCTCTTTTGGGTAAAATTCAAAGCAATGATATCTTTTGGTTATTATTCGACAAAATATGAGATGATTTGAGTTTTAAGTAACTGTTGGATGTCTGGCATCTCTTTTCATATAACTTACTAAAAGATATGTTCCTCGAGATGACAGATGTCTTCTTTAAAAATCGTGAATTTGAATAAACAAAATCCTAACAGAAATCGATACAAATTTTGAACCAAAAATATATAAACTTTCGATTTTCTTCAAACATTTTTCTCTCCGAAGGAGTTATTAAAATAAATTTTCGATTTCAGTCTCAAAAAAATTATTGATTTTATCAGACGATAGAGTCGCACATATTTATTGTTTTCCTCTAAACCTGAAGACTTTTTTGATGACTTCTTTTCAAACCTGCATCAATTTGATCAGTAAGGTTCATATCCTGTTTTTTTGTGGTAGAGGTCCAATAACCAAACTATTCCTGCATTATCTTCTAAGTTAGTAAATTTTACTTGAAATGAAATTGATTTTCAATTTCATTGAAATCGGAAGTTACCACAAATTACTGTTTTTTTAGAAGCAATTACAAGAAATGGAGACAATTGTGGGCCCGAAATGATTCAGTAATAAAGCACTAATTATTATTTGTGTGCTATTGTTGTAACAAATGACAGATAATGTTTCCGATTTCAGGCCTACAAATAACTTCTTACACAAAATTGTTTTCAATATATTATATACCGAATGAAACAATAATATTGTTTTAACATATAGAGAAAAAAGTGAAAATAAAGTTGTTATACGAGCTTTCAATTATTCTAGATTCTGGAACCTAGAGCAATCTAAAACTATGAAGGTACTTTTAACCGTATTCTTTTTTATTCAACTCAATTATAAACTTGCTAAGAATATAGTATTAATAAAATTAATGAGTTTACACTGTTGACATTTTCATTAAGATAACAATTTAAGAAATAGTAAAAATATATTTGAATTCAGTTTTCGAAAACCTTCATGTTGACTGTGTATTAATAATTGTTTACCATGGTAATAATTTAAAATCAAAGGATTTCAATCAATTATCAAATTATCCATTCATTTTCGTATTCTTAATGAGGCCTATCCTTACATATCCAGCGATATATCTTCTTTACATAATTAGTTGAAGGGATAGACGAGTGTTTGGCCACTAATAGCATTATTCAAGAATTTATTTGAAGGAAAACTAATTAAGTTTTATAGATAACAAAGTGATTCATCTAAAGTCTGACCACATTCTCCTTCCTTAGACTTTCCTCAATTAAACGGCACAGCATTTAATGGCTTAGTTATTGTGCGATGAAAAACATTCATGAATTTTATATTAAATAATGCCATTAAAAAGATAAATAGTTTAAATCATTAATTGAATAGACTATCAAAATATCAATCTTTAGTCAAGACATGACATTCTTTAAGTAAATCACAGTTTTGTGCAAATCTGTTATTTCTCTTCATCTCAAATAAATTAATTGAAAGCCACAAGGATTTGATAGAACTGTTAGTTGGATGTGATGGCAGTGATGGCAGACCTTTTTCTTTTGATAGATTTTTTGATAAATTCCTTGGAGTTTTATTCTTGGAGACATCGATTTGTCAAATAAAATGAATGCTTTTTGAATCAAAGTCGACAACTGATAGTCTGATGCCATTAATGTGCTAACAGTTTTGGGAATTGTATTAATCGAAGACAATTGACGTTTGAATGATTGCTTTCAGTGTTTTATTTATTCTGATATCAATTACTTTCAATATTTTTCATTTGAATTCTTGTACATTCCAACAATATTCCACATTCATAATTGGTTTCCTGAGCTTTCATTCAAGCATTTATCCTTTTTTGCCCACAATATATCACAATATATCAGTTGTGGTAATTATTATTGAATTGGTCTCAAAGTTTCTATAAAAACAACTTCCCGATCAAGTAATGAGATTTTCTTCTCCGAACCGACCATTAAGTAAATTATTTTTGATAACTCTTTCACTCAGTCTAATCGATCGACAAGTTCTCAAATGTAGTCATCAAATCAATAATTTGCTGAAATTCAAGACAAATGATATAATAACAATTAAGAAAAGTAATTAAACTGGGAACATTTGAAACAATTATTAACTTGTATGCTATTAATTTAATATTATGCAATCAAATTATATTCATTTCAAGTGATTCTCTGTTAAAGTTAATTCACAAAAGAATTTATACTATTTTCACTTAAAATCCTTATTTCAAACTTAATATCAAATGGAAAAATAAATGAGCCAAAAAATGTTATGATGATTTTGATAAGAGTCAATTACTACAGATGAAAGATGAAAGTCTATAGTATTATCATTTGTTTTTGAAATGCTAATTTCAAGAGTTTTTTTTGAATAAATTTGAAATCCTTTTCCATCAACTGAGCAACAGCTGAGTTAAACATTTCTGATCCTCTCATATAAACTGAAATCATCTGTAATTCTGATAATATTATATAAAGTTTGATAAGAAGTTATTAGAAAAATAATTTGAAGTTTTTTTGGTACATTTTTTGATAGAATTATATATGAATTATAGATTCACTAAAAGTGAAATCAAGTGAAGCAAAACTTGATTCTTGACTTTGATTTATTAAAACTACGAAATAGTTTTAGTTTTTAATTTTCAAAATTTACTCGATTGTGAAAAATGCAACTTTTTAAGTAATATCAAATAAACTTCATAAGTAAAGACTATAAAAGTGATCTTGAAAACTTTGATTGCGTGTTCGTTCTGGTACAGTTACAAATAATATATATTGTGATCCTGTCGTGTAGTTTCTCAGCCAGAATATGTTTTTTTTAATTTGAAGTCTAAATAAAGTTTTTTCTGTGAAAACATAACTAAAGCTTTTTAGCAAAAGATTTACCACTTTATTGATCTTTAACTATAAAACTGTATCCAAGAGTAAGACAAAACTTTAGTAAAGGTAAAGTTTAATAGAAGTTCAGCTAATTTTTTTGAAGAATTTATCCACAAATGTATGGATTGATTGCCTGTCAGACATACATGTATGTCACATATTTTTAACAACGTTTTTTCGACAAAATTAGAAATTGCTTTTATTAAAATATTATTCTAACTTCATCTGCTAGTTCATTAGAGAACTAAGAAAAGACCAGAGAGGATTTGAAGATCCTAGCCTGATCAGTAAATATTTTACTTTAATAATATTTAATGTCAAGACTCATTAATTTGAGTATATATGAAATATTTGTTGATAGTAAATTGAAGCAGCTTGTTAAAACGCTTTTCTCTTATGTTTTGTCCATTTGTTATCTGAAAAGAAAAATGCGTTCAACGGTTGCGGTGTTGGAAAGTTTGGACAAGAATTACAGAATTTATGACAAACAATATTTAATGAACAAAACTAATGATTATATTTACAAAAGAGAAGAAGAGAGTGAAAATAAGAACAAAAGCGGTATTATATTGAACGGACATCATTTACCAGCGCCTCAGCCATTAATGTTGCATAAGATGTCGAAAACTCCAGAGAACTTACATCAAAACAGCTCTAAGTCTACTAAATCTAAATCTCTGGAAATCAGCAAAAAAGTAACGATTATTTTGGGAGATTTATTGGTTGATTACGACCGAAACCAAAGACCAGGACATGGAGGTAACCATTTATTAGAAATTTGAGTCCAAAACGCATTTAAAGTTCTTCAATATACAGACTTTTGTGTAATTATGTTTGAAATTCAATTTTTTTTGCCGACAACTCATTATTAAATAATTACTGAAATTGTTGTTTCTCTTAATCGCTTTCTTTATTAACTTAAAAATGTGTTTAAAAGCAATAAAACTTTGAAAATTACATCTTTAGGACCCGAAGCAGTAATTACAGCCAACCTGGAGATTCGAAGCATGGGACCCATCTCTGAGCTCGATATGGTAAGCATTCCCTTCAGCTCAGGTCTTAAAACTATAAAACTTCCCATTTTCTTTTTAAAAATGCTTTTTATACATAATTTATTTCATAGAAAAATAACTCTTAAATTAAATTAGAATACTTTGAGGAAAGAAATGTTATTTAAATAAATGATTTCTTTTATGCTCCGAAAAAGTGATCGCCGGCTGGGAGTAAGTCTTTAAATGTTTAAAATGGTTTAAAATGATGTTTTGTAGTTTTTGCCACTTTAACCACTAATGAAGGCGTAATCCACCTTCTGAAACTTATTAGTCCTCTAGCTATTCATATAGGTATCATTTAGGATTGTCCTAGATAATGGCATTTTTCTCCAATGTAAAAAATATTTTTGTCATTTGCAGTTCAAAAGATATAAGCATTTTAATCCTAACTTTTTGCGATTTTCACTTAGAAGGAATATAATAACCTTTCAAGTTTATCACACATTCCTATCCTAATTTTTGATGCCTTATCCTGTCTTAAAGTGTATAGAGCCAAAATATTTATGACTTTCAAGGTTCTTTTTAATACTTACTCCTTATAAACGAGTTTTCGAATATTATATTTCCGAAGAGTTCTTCAGTAAAAATATTCTGGAGTTTAAATTTTTGCATTAAAATGACCACAATTGTTATAAATGAACTAATATTTGAGACTTCTAATAAATTTGAATATATTTTTTAGGTATAAGAAATTGTATTATTCTGTCAGATTATATGATAAATTGATTATAATTACGCAAAAGTGAATACTTTATACGAAATACGATTAATCAAAAACTCGATTGTCATCTAAAAAGATTGATTTTCAAGGCTTTTGTCTAATAAATTGTAGTAACAATCAGTCAAACTACGAGTGAATCCTCACATTCTTATGGCATTTAATATTATTCATTAATTTCATTAAACAACTTTGTTTTCGTGATTTCGGATATGTATTAGAGATTTGGAGAAATAATTCCAATTTATTTCTTTTAATTAGTTGTTGTCAACAACAAACTCAAACATAAAAGTGTATACAAAAATATAATAGAGTCAAACAATTTGTTGGATATCTGACTGAGAGTTAATTGAAAGTTATGTCTCAATAGGAATATTCATTGGACTGTTATTTTCGTCAGAAATGGTTGGATAAAAGATTGGAGTTCTCCGGTCCCTCCGAGTTCCTCAGTCTTAACATAAATATGCTGGATAAAATATGGAAAGTATGACACTATTTCACTTAAAATAGTATATAATTTGTTCTGAAATTAGAAATCCATTAATAATATTAATTGGATTTATAATTAGAATCGATAAAAAGTAAAAAACACTTCATTTATCAAAACTAATTAACTAAGTCTCGACTTTTCAATTCTGATTAAATTTAATTCAAATGTATGGCATGTGTTTCAACTTAAGCCGGACACCTATTTTCATACCGGGAAGGGTTCACATCTTCATACCATAACCCGTCCCAATAAATTCGTGCGGATCTATCAAAACGGCGGAGTTCTATACTCTATGAGGTATTCAATTATTCTTACATTTGTTTTCTCATTCGATTGCTTCTAAAAAATACAATTCTAAACTTTGAGAGTAGAGAAACAGAAGAAGTAGTGACTGCTTAGTGCAGACCAGACATCGAATTATATGAAATCAATGAATTCTTTGGGCAATATATCAAAGTAAATGTCAATTTGATGTTTGACTTTCTATTATTTGTTTGGCCGATGCCCTCAGGTCTGAACCACTAATAGGAATGCCTTATTTGACATAATGACCGTTTGATTTATTACCAACACATTCATTGAATGATCACATTTTATGACAATTCTACAGAAATTCAAGTTTTGCTCATTAGTTAAATCAAAATAAATCTGAATTCCCATTAAATTTCATTCTTGAGGCAAATCATTCAGTGACTGAATATATATATAAGTTCTTACTTTAATAAATATTTTTATCTGAATTAGATTTTTCAAATTCTTTGTTCACATCATTAAAGTTAAAAAAATTTAATATTGTTATCAAATATTAGAGAATTTCTTTTCATTTCTATTCGAGATTTTGAATTCTCTACAGAAGAGAACTCATAAAGAGAAGAGTCAGTCGACTAAATAATAGATTTATTTTCTCTATCAAAGCAAACATATGAGTGAAGTACTCATTATGGGAAAGCCATGAGCGCACAGATCCTCGAGATTCAATCGACTGCTGAGTCGCTCCTTATCTTCTTATCTATCGATACTTATAATCAAATTCTAAATATATTGCAGACTAACCATCAAATCGATGTGTCCAATGGATTTGCACCACTTTCCAATGGATAAGCAGAGGCTAGTGCTCTATAGTAGTGCTCAATAAGTGCTGACCTTTCACTACAAAAAATATATTCAAACAAATACTTATTGTCTATTATTTTCGTTTCAGTTGTCCACTCATTTTCGGCAGCTGTGAGTCCACTCCAATAAACGTCAATATTTGTTGGAATAAATTCTGTTTTTCACATTTCTTTTCTTTCTTTTCTGACTCACTTTAGATGGATATCCAAATGATCAGGTGGTCTACACATGGGATAAAATTCCTGTCAATTTTAGCAATTTTACTCTTTCTCAATTCGATTTAATCGAGCACATATGGAGGAACGGAACTACCATGTTTCAAAGAGGTCTCCCATTTCTATCTCTCAAAATAAAAAATCATTTAATGTGTGTTTGTTTAGGCAATTACTCAATGCTACAGGTTAATTTCAATTTGCGCAGGCATGTCGGCTATTTCCTCATCCAAATATACGTTCCTTGTTCTCTTATTGTTGTCCTTTCTTGGGTCTCCTTCTGGATAAATAGGTTCACTCAATAGTCTCATTAAATTGAATTCCTTTGCAAACAATTCTGGCCTCACATAAAATGTTTGTTTTTCAGAGAAGCCACTGCAGGTATACTTCCCTTTCATTTCATACATGGCTTCCATACATATGTCGATTGCTCTCATTATTCATTTCCACCATTGATATGATACAGATCGGGTTGGATTGGGTAAGTTCATAATTACTCTCTCTCTCCTCTCTCTCTCTCTCTCTCT
>JAQIWP010000957.1:0-18422 GCA_034695525.1 Euzetes globulus | reverse complement strand
CACACACACACACACACACAAACACATTAATATTTGAAGGAATGTAATGTTGTAGAACAGAATACCTAAAGTTTAGTGGGATGTTAAAGATTAAGCTGATGGTGAAATGCTGGTAAAATCAGTCTTTTATGTTCAACACTTGATAATTGTTGGATTTAAAATCTTGCCGGTTTCTCTTAACAATTGTCTTTTGAAATGTTTTAATCTAGCTGTTAATTTAAGCTTCTATTAATAAAAAAATATACCTTGTAAATTGTTGTCAAATATAGTGCAATAGACAAACTGTTTAGGTTTTTAAAAGAAACTCTTAATAAAACTTCTGGATTCTAGAATCTAGAAGAAGAATATTGTCCTTGGAGAATTGTTCTACACTTTGAGTGAATAATCAATGAAAATAATTGATTGATTTTGTTGATGGATGTAATACTCAGACAAATATTTATTTCCATTGATTTGATTTTGTTTTAATATCAATAGAAAAGTGATTCGATTTATTCTTTTGTTGATTCATTGGATTACAATAAAAAAAGTGATTCTGTTTTTGCCTTAACTCATTAGTTTAGTTTTCATTTAATATTAGAGTAGAGCTGAGGCATAGAAGTAAATCAGATGAGTTGCGCCGACAATTCACTGATGCAATTGTGGTGTTTTCTGTTCTTCTTTGACTGACTGTTCGAACGCCTGCAACGGTAGTCCTCGTATTGAGTGAGGGTTTCATCCATTTTATTATAAGAGAACTAGTCTTTAGATTAATGTTGTTGAGAGAGACAGCAGATATAGAAGTAGTTTATCGTATCCGTGCAAATGTTTGAACAGTTTTTGTTCTGAACTGGTATTAGAGGCTGAGATCAGTTGCTGACAATTCAGTTCATTCAATGTGTGTTATATTAATGAAAACTTCTATCTCTCCGGAACCGTACAAATTAACGACTGCCAGAACTCTATCTAATCGTATCATTGATTTTCTAGTGTCTCACTTGCATTTCAATTACAAAAGATTTATAATGTTTTATATTATCTTTTATTTAAAGAATAAAATTGCGACCAATTATAACGAAAACTTGCCTCCAATTCATAGAGAATATAATTTCAGTGCAAAACTAAACTCAGGGCTTATGAGCTGTTAATTAGTGAATAAATGCAACGAAACGACGAGCGATGCTCTCATATCCATTCGTTCAAATTTCATAATACTTAATAGATTTTACTTTTGATAAATTTATATCATTTATTGATCTTTGGATTAATTTTTACTTCAAATTAAAAATAGAAGAGGAGTTGAAAAATAGTTTTAAGCCTTTTTCATGTATTACTCACTAATGGCCTCAAAGGACACTCTTATTTAAATGCATTCATTTATTTGAAGTCATCTGCAATTCAACACTAGAAACACAATTAAATTAACCAATTTATCCAATTTGAAATGACGAAGGCTTAATGCGACAAACGTCCAAACTCTCTATAATATCGCCATTTTACTTTCAACTTTTTATAAGGACTTCTATTTCAATTAGTAGTCACATAATCAAGCAAAAGTTTTCAAACTGGGGAAAGGTCAAACCATTATATCAGTGATAACATAAGATTCATTGTATATGAGAGCCGTTGCAGACTTCTTAATTAAATGCGAGCTTAGATCAACTCAAACCTCATTCAGTGTTTTGATGGTAAAAGAGTTACAGCAGAGATGGTCAGGAACCTAAGTCTATTTTGCTAAAAATCTCTAAGAATTCTAGGGTAGAGTAAAACAAGCTTTGAAAGCAAATTTAGGAGAACAAAATTTAAGTGGACCTTTGCAAGATTACTTTCTATCATGTTTCTAAAGTGGAGGTATTCTGAAAATAACTCCCTTTTGCCCAACTCTGCTAATAAATCTATTGAACATATTGTGAGAGTTTAGCTTATAACACCTTGTAACATCAAAATTATTATTTAAATTTAGTCAATGAGGAGATTGAGAGGAACAGAACTGAATCTTTGTTTATATGATTGACAGATAAGTGAGGAAAAGACTTGAAGCGAATATATTTATAGTCGAGTGATGTATATATAACTGAGTGTCGAGGGATTTGTCCACATCTTTGAGTCCAATATTCGTAAGACTCGGAGTACAAAGATTTTGATAGAAAACAATCGTTTGATTCTCTTAAGGCTCATAATATTCTAGTCATTAGATGTCAACACAAAAGAGAGAGCAGAACAAACAAAGAATCACATTTTGATACTTTCCTTTCAGTTGCAATATTGTCATTAAGGCACTAATTGACTACTCATTTCTCTTTTGTTAATTTTCTCATAACATTTAATTAAACTTTAATTAAATTAAAATCAGAGATGTCCAAAGGCAACTAAATTCAGAATCGAACCATTTTAAATTAACCTTACCTACCCAACTACTCCCACATTAATTCATTTTTTGAAAATTTTCGAATATTTTTGCACATTTCTTTTAAACCCATTATGTTTTCAAATAACCAATTTAACTTTTTTAAATGGATCAAAATTCTAATTGGAAATCTTTTAATACACAAAATATTAGATTAATTATTAAAAAATTAAGGTTTATGGTCGGTATCCTAGATTGCCCAGATTATCCGTGGCGAACTTTCAAATAAAGGTTTGTAACAAGAGTATGAAAAGTTGAAGAAAGCTTAAATTCTATGGATTCACCTTGATTAATGGCTTTTTAAATCGCTGCAGTTTTTTCTGCTACTTTTCCTGCATAACACACTTTAATTTGAATTTCGCTTTGGACAGCCTAGATATTTTGTTTTAATTTTCCCTTAAACTTCTTTTGTTTTGATTAAAATCAAGCAACTCTTTTGAAATCCAGAGTAAAATGAAACATAAAAAATTTTATTTTAAGATATTTTTTGATAAAATTTATCAATAGTTTAAATTAATTAATTATATAAAGCACAGAATGGCATCAATTTATGACAGATAATGCCCGCAATCAGACACAGCCCTGACCTTACTTTTGGGGCCTCTTATAAGGTTCTAGGAAATGTTTAGCGGAACATTTCGGATAATATTTTTATTCTTTTAATAAAATTTGGCAATTCTTCAGTAGTCCAACCCTTGTCATACAACTTCTGTTGCAAATAAGAACAAAAATTCCCTTTTGGGCGCAATTGCATTATATGAATAAATTGAAAAATAATACATAATTGGCTACCGTTAAATCAGAGGTAGCCAAGTTGGAAGACCCTAGGGGCTACAGGGAGGGGTCAAATGGATCTTCGTCTAGGGGAGCCAAATCTCAAAATTTTCCATACGGGGGTATGTTTTAGAAGCCAAAATCGACGCCCCATTAATGTTTTCTTCTAAAATAAACATATTTCTGTCATTTTTAAACGTAAATTAGCTTAATTAATCTATAATTAGGCTAATTTGCAAGTTTGAAGGCTAAATTCCTTAAAATAAAGAACAAAATGGCGGATTTCCAGTTGTGATTTGCAAAAATGTCTGAATTTTTGCCGCCATTACTAAAAATTCACAATTTTTTTACAAAAATTTCCTAAATTTTCCAAAACATTTGCCGGATCGCTTCGCTCCCGGTTTGCGGGATGAGTGGGAACAAATCTCTAAATTCTCTGTAGGAGGACATCTAGGGGCAAGTACGTTGACCCCCTTGGCGACATCTAATTTAAATTGTCCATAAGTGCAAAAAAAATCTTATGGATATTTTTTTTAATAAAAGAACAATTGTCAAAAATATTCATATAGTTTATTATTTTATTAAGAGACCTTTATTGATGGTATAACGATATGTGCATTTGCCCTTGGAACTGATATTTACAAAATTAATTTAACAAAAAAGCGCATTAAATTATAATCCTTAGATTCAAGCCTTTAAATTAATTGTATATTATATATCTTAAGCCCACTTCTGTCAAACTGGATTCAAAGACCATTTAATAGGTCAGCTTAACTACAACATTCTGACAAAAATTTAGGTATCATGATTCTTTTTTAATTCTACAATTTTTTCAAAATGAAATTATTAAGCGCTCAAAAAATCAATAGTTTGCAAAATTTTCAAATTCAGGGGTGTATGCCTGTTTGATACGGTTACCCTGTTGTATTCTTTAAACCAGGATCTTTATCAAAATGATACTGTACTTGCACTTTACTTTCTCTATCTTTCCATATACCGTAAAGTACCATTAACAAGCGCTTGTTCTTATTAGGGGATTTGGAATTTTTGACAATAAAAATGTTGTAACCATGTCCTTGTTAACTATTACTAAAGCGTGAATATTTATTGATTTATTCTTGTTAAAATATTCAATATTATATTGACTAAAAATCTCTAAAATATTGATTTATATATTTTTTAAAATCAGGGGTCGCAACTTTAGAAGAACCTAGAAGGAGGCTGTAGAGTGGGGTCAGATGGACCTAATTTCAAAATTTTCAGACTAGAATGAGGCCAAATTCCGAAATCCAAAATCTATTAGCGGCCATTTTTTCATAAAATAAGTTTATTTCCGGCGTATTTAAGCCTAATTTAGCTTAATTAATTTATAATTTAGCTATTTTGCAAGTTTGAAGGCAAAATTTCTTAAAATAAATAACAAAATGGTAGATATTTTACTGTTTTAGGACTTTTAATTTACTCAGACAATATAATATTGATTTTTTTGGCAAAATATGTGATTATTTCTTAAAATATTGATTTAAATTTGTTTATGTATTAATAACTTTGAACAAAATGACTCCCAGTTTATGGTTCGAAAAGATATCGAAACCATTCTTTGATATCTTTTACCGATAAAAATATTGATTTATGCATTATTAGACGCTCTACTATTACTTAAGGACACTCATCAACAAGTGACCTGAAACAAGGACATACCCTTATAAACAGCTCAACCCACCGGTTATTTTAATCAATAGATTACATATAAATTTTAAGCACTAACAGGAATGTGGAAATTGAATATTCAAGAGGGTAAAATATAAATTCAATAAAATCAAAAAGTGACATAAAGTATTTATTTTAAATTTACCTAAAATAACAAAGATGTGAAAAATTGTCATAGAAATCCTACCCCCATAAATTTTTCGGAAAATTATTTTACTTGAAAATTACTTTTCAGGGTATTTTAAGTCTTCGTTGTTAGTCAAAACTCATTTTAGGAAAGAAACTTTTATTGTACCTGATAAAATTGTATTTAGTTATCGTTTTGATAAATACTTTGATTTTATACATGAATAAATAAATTCAAAAAATTCAATAAATTGAATATTCAATTGGAAAATAAATTCATTGAATTTAGCATCCTTATTTAGGAATATGTCCTTATCCCAGTCTAAACTACTGCAAGTTACCAAGTCCTTATTAACCGTTAGTAAGGACACCTCTTGTCGACAAACCAATAATAAGGACATGTTATGGTTAATGGTCCTTTACGGTAATACTTTAACTCTTTTCCCTTATGAAACAAATGAGTTGATCCATTTTTACTATTTCAACATTTTATTCTTGTATAAAAATTATGAAAATAAATTCATTGTCAAAACTTGAATGTAAGCACTTTTTTGTCATATTTTTCATTGAAGCTAAAGATAAGAATTTGATTGAAAACATTTCTTTACTGCTCTTTACTTTTGAATGCGATTTATTGCTTTCATTAAAGGGAAAGAAAATAGAAACTATTAGAGGATAACAAAGGGTTTAAAGTGAATTCATTGGTAAATAAATTTCTCACCAACAATAGGCTGATTCAAAATTGTCCCTAACAAAAAGTAGAATTAGAAAAAAAAATTAGAAAGCCAGAATTAAAAATCCCTATTAAAGAATTTAAGAGTAATCAGATGTTCTAGGTTGACTCTCCTTGACTTACTGAATGCTCTTGGATAATATTTTAAAATTTGCATTAAATACTACTGAAAAGTTTATTTTTTTTATTAAAATTAGAACTTTTCGTTAAAAATGAATATCGAAAACAATGTTAAGACTCCTGGCTATTTTTATTTTTTTATAAGTTTTTGATTTGTAGATCTGCCATACTATTTATGTTATGCATGAATCTATAGATATTAACTCTAAATATCTGAATTTCAAAAATATCTACTTTTCGTTTTGCAGTTTTGACTACAAATGTATGCATTTTAAATAAATTTATTCAATTTTGATCAAGCAATTTTTAAATTAAAAATCATGATTCATTTAATGCAATAATTTCATTTATTTAAATGTTTAATAAGTAAAATATGACCAGGAAGTAATTTTGAGTCTATTTAACTAAATTTTATTGAGTTTTTGTGAAAGAATTTAAGAAATTCATAAATCGATTGCTATTAAAATATTGAAATACGAAAGCATTTGAGTTATATTTTCCCGAATTTTGGTTTTCATCGATCGGTTAATAATTGATCCGAGTTTACCAAAAGAATAATATAGTCCTAACAGATGGATGAGTGCTTAAAAGTCAAAGTCTGTGCCATTAATTCATTTCTAACCGAACGCAGAATTGGAGAGTCAATAAAGAAGTGCTTTTCTGATTCTAATTCAAATTTCTGTCTCTTATAGTCAGGAATTCGTTATTCGACAGACTTTTTGCACATTTCATACATAATAATGAGCGTCAAATGACATAAAAGATGAGTTTTATTGACGAGAGTAGGGCTGAGACGCGTCTCATATTGAAAAACAGCCATTGAAGGGAAGGCCAACGCCGACAAAATGATGTCAATATACTTCATGTGAGTCTTATATAAGCTAACAGTGCTATACATCTGCCAGAAAGAATTTGCAATCCCTCCTATGCTATGTTCCTAACAAACATATGCAAGGTATCTAGTTAACCATTGACAATGGACAAGCATGCTCAAATTGTCAATGTTTTACTTATTTGATCAGTTATGTCAGAAAAATGAATAGCAACAAATTTGATTATAAATGACTCAAAATTTACTGTCTTTTCACTAAACTTTACTAAAGGTATTTGAAACGATGAGAGGACAGCAATTGTGAAGACATCGATTTCAAAAGCAATTTCTCACTTAAATGAATAACAATGAAAATAATGGGATAAATGTCTTTTTTTGATATATTAGTAAAGTGAAGAACTATCTTGGTGGTTGTGGGATCACTTGTGCGATGAGCCCATTTGCCTGTTCTCTCTGCCATACATTAATTGAGAAAACTTGGAAAAGTCTGAAAACAATGAAATTCGATAAAATAGTCAGAAAAGAGACAAAATAACTGGAATTTTGGTTTTGTCCTGAAAAGAAACGTTGAAATTGAAATGAATATCAGTTGAAATGGTTTTTTGTAATATCAAATCGATTGCTAGTAATACGGAAAAGATGATAGCGAGTGCTCTTAAGCTAATATAAGGGATCAGTAGCATTTGTGCTATTCGTTGGCTGCAATTCCTGTGCGCAAAACATCTTCTCTTTAATATAAAAGAGAGTTCAGTCGATATGAATGAATCGGTTCTGCTTTGAGTCAGGCTTTCAATCGTCGTTCAACTCATACGACGACCACTAATACTACTGATCAGAACTACTGTGCCATCGATTAAATAGTTTACTGACTTAACTGACTCACCAGTTGTGCACTTCATGTTGTTCTGGCTGTGAAACCACTCGTCCCCACAATTCAAAATCAATGTTAAATTATTAGAGTTCTGTCATTTGTCACGAATTAAATTAATGTTACATTGAATTAATTTTTATATTGTTTTGAATTTTGAATTCAAATAACTTCTCAGACATAAGAAACTGATCACTGATTTAATTAAAACTTTTAATTAAATAAATTTCGTCGAATTCATTAATTCATTGAAAACGTGACTATTTTTGTGAATATCAGTTGCGATGAAAACTTTTATCATTTTGTCGTTTGTTTTCTCTTCCATCCATTGGATTCACATTTACTGTGAGGAAGGTATGCCTTGTATTCATGCAATTTTCAAGTTTATCTCGATTTGGGTCATATATTTCATATTTCAAGATAATAAGGCTGTTTTATTTTCAGATTCAGATCAGTTATATATTGCAGTCTAAGCCTAAATCATTTTCTTCTGTTTTAAAACAGAAATTACAATTTTTGCGATTCACTACTGAATCTAAAACAACTTTTTTCCAAAAAAAAGTTTAAAAGTAATTCCTTTAAGTGAACTTAATTTTGTTTTTAAAAATAAATGAGTCGTTTGTTGGAAAAAACACTTTTAATTTTTATTTTTCTATTAAATTCAATCTAAATTTAGTAGATTAAATAAAAATAATTCATTGCCAAATAGGCATTAAAAATAATCACTGATAAGTTATCGTCAAAATTTTCAGTAATTCAAGGCTTTTATTGTTTCTAACAAAAACTATAAAAATTATCTTGATTGTTTAGCACTTTCTTATGCAGGTTTATTTATATATATCTATGTGACAATCACATTTTAGTTTGAAAAAACTGTTGTGGTTTTACAAGCTAAGACATAAAACATCTATTCAAAAATGAATTGGAATACACTTAAAGACATTGTGTGCCAACTGTCAGAACATAGATAACGATTAGGCAATCAATTGAAAGGCATTTAATGATTAAATTCAATCAATTTAGAGCTAATTTGAAAATACATTTTGATTTTTATGATAAAAGCATTAATAAAAAAAAATACCAAGGAAGTGTTGCACAATTGAATATGATGTAGCACAATTGGATCATTTAAATTGAAAACTTGCTAAATAATAATAATAATAATAATAATAATAATAATAATGAGTAAAAAAATCAAAAAATGTCAAATTTAATGCATTTCAATAAATCCATTTGTGATAAACGGTTTTAGTTAACACTCAAAATCCCATTGAATTCAATTTTATTGCCTTATTTTGAATAAACATATTATATAAAAAGCGCACAACTTTTTTTGAGCTGTCACTTACACATCCAATGTTCGGTCTAAGAATGATATTCAGATCCAAAAACTCGCAGAAGAATTGCGAACAAAAAGTGGTCTATTATTCAATAAGGGATCAAAATCTTAATGTATTTGTCAGTTCATTTGCAAGTTTAAACATTCTCCTTTGATTTATTATAGAGTTTGAGATAAAAGTATTAAATATTTCTGTCAAATGATATAATATGAAGACTCGTCTGTAAACCAATCGGAGCTGATTTCCAAAGGACAACATTTATCTTTTCTAATGTCAAAAGCAATTATTGATTTGAATACAAACATAAAGAACAAAGACTTGCTTTTCCGCCAACAATACCAGAGTTGGAGAACCCTTTTGCCAATAAGTGCCAAATCTATTATATCAACGATATGTCAGATCGTTCTCTGAATTGACAAAAACACATTCTTTTCAAACTACTGTTCATTACTTTCAGAAATTTTCGTTCAAATTTCAAATTCTCTTTCGAGAGAATAAAC
This sequence comes from Euzetes globulus, assembly GCA_034695525.1. Taxonomy (NCBI): domain Eukaryota; kingdom Metazoa; phylum Arthropoda; class Arachnida; order Sarcoptiformes; family Euzetidae; genus Euzetes; species Euzetes globulus. The sequence continues at coordinate 9,033 of JAQIWP010000957.1, read as the reverse complement.
TCATATATAGTATTGTTGGCGAATACCAGCGATTCCATTGTGAGCCATGCCTTCGATTAAGCATCGATCGCGCATTACTCAGGACCCGCTCCACAATTGCCGTATCCTCTAAGAGAAGGGTACGAACAATGGCTTGAAATGAGTCTAAAATATTCTAATCTCAAAGGATTCAAAGATGTTTAGAAAATCTCTGAAACAAAACATAATATAAAAAGTATTTAGAAATGTCTGAAAAAATCAAAGTTCAAAAGGACAAGAATACTCTTACTCTTATTCTCAATTTTTCAGCTAAGCTAAATTTATAAAATAATTTCAGCTGGACACTACAGTTTTAGCATGCTATACTTTACAGTTTTATATAATCAATAAATTAAGCAAGTTGATAAATTAGATGATTAGTTGAAAGCAGGTGACAATCGATTCATCATACTTTTGATTATTAATAATATTTATTATATTAGAATTATGAATAAACCTCTCTAACAAATATTTGTCTATTTTTCAATTTTGTCTGAATTTTCAATATTTTGAGTAAATAAAGTTTTTTGTTGTTGAAAATATTGATTGAAGAATAGCCAGGCTTTGCTAATAAATTATTATTCATGACAAATTAGCACAATTCTAGGCTAAATTCTTTATTGGAGATATAATTGTAGGAAGAGGGGTCAATATGAAATCATATGTTCTAAACTTTATCATCACAGTAATAATAATAAATATTTTATGTGACCCCCTGTGTAATCCCATATTTAATATGCGTTATTTGATAATAAAATCTCAAATTTCTAATAATTCTATGAAATATTGATTTTAGTCAGAATTTCAGATTTATCCCAAATATAAATATTTGATTTTTTTTATTAAGTCATAGGTCTTCTAATAAATTGTTTTAATGTATTTAGAATAATAGATTTAAATTGAAATAAATCTAGTACAATGAGTTTTTCAGAAATTCAAAAACTATTTCGAAAGCTTTGGATTGTAATTTTCCAGTGAATACAAACAGTTATTAAACGGGCTTTCATTCAATATTTATTTTTGTGTAACACATAAATCACTGAAATTGAGTGAAAATGAAGACAATTGAGGCGAACCCGTACTCCACGGGTGACTATCACTGTATGAGTCATTCCGATTGACACCAACAGAAATATCAGAAAGGACTGCGCTTTTGAAAATAAACCCCGACTTGAGATCAGTTCAAATGATAGCACTAATGATCGATAAATTTCATGAGCCTTTAAAGCGTTCGGAACTTATTTTTCTATCTTTTTCATTCAATTATATTTCATTGATAATTAAGCAATGTAAAATGGTCTTTCATTGACCCTTTCTGTCTTTGAGCCTCTAAATCTTTACAAATAATTTATTGGATTTTTCTTAAATCGGTTTTTTGCAATTATTGATAACTCGATTCAATTGGTCCCTAATATTATTTTAAAATAAGTTCCAATGTATTCATAGAATTTGAATACAAAGAAGAAACTATTAATTTTCTCGAATCATTAATTCTGTTTGCATTCGAGGAGTTCCACTCTTTTTATCTTTTTTTTCAAATTTCATTAATTTTTGCCTTTTGTTAGTAAAAGTGTCGAATCAAATGATGCATTTAAATAGCAGTTTATTTATTTTAAAGCCAATGACTTTCATTTCGAGTGTAAATAAAATGTTTCCTTTCTTTAAATATTAAAATTAGTTTTCATTCTTCAGATTAAATAATTAACTTCTTTTCTCATCAAATCTCTTAAATCATTTAAATTCAAAGAAATGTTAATTTTAGGTAAAATATATTTTTATTTGTTTTGGCCAATTTTCTAAACAAATAAAATCAGATGTGGCCAAAGAAGCTATTTTTAGACTCCCCTTAAAATCAAAATACCCCCCAGAGTCCCATTTATACGATGACAAGCCCTCTTTGATTTAAATTGGCAAATTCATACGATTATTTTTTTTTGAGAATTATTAAATTAACTTGAGCTTATGTAAAATCAATCGTTCTTTTATTGCCCAAAATTTTTAGGGCACTGGTCTTAAGTTAAACTGTCTCTGCCGTCATCCCTGATCACTACAAATAATTGGTGGTTTCTCATAAAAGTAACAAAACCCTTTGAAATTTGAAATTCTATAACATTTTTGTGCGAAGAGATAAGCGGTTCTCATACCAACCATCAAAAATAATGATTCCTTAGAAAATTTTGAATAATTAGACAAATAATCTTGGCATTTGAATCTATTAATTTTTCAACTAAATATTTACTAAATGTAGAGAAAATGTTATTTAAAGACAACGGTTTTAATAATTTTAAAAAACCGAATAATCGATTTCTTATCGAATATGCTTTATTTATCGAATTTATCGAATTTAATTTCGAATTAAGCACGAATTAAATATGATGTTAGGCCTCTGCATATTGTGGACACAAATCTGATGTATTTCGCCATTTGTTTCATTTATCGCAAATCTTTGACTCACTTTTCTATAACTGCAATGATTTGATCGTTTGATAGTTTTGTCTGACTTTTTGTTCGTCAAATGAGAAGGAAATAAATCGAAAGATGCATTAGTCCGCTATTGATGTATAGGAGGGACACATATATGGGGCATACATTTGAGGGACAACCATATGGTGGATAGAATAAGAGATACTCATAAAACAGAAATAAAACCATTTAATATTTCCGACATTTCAAATGAAAATTACTCAAATTTGAGCCAAATATAAGTTTGAATTGAAAGTTAAATTTTGTGGAAACATTGAAATTACATAATTAATAACTATATTTTAGGTACATTTGTCATATTTCTTGGGTTACCCACTAATCTCTATATCAATTTTTATTAAACAAATTTTATTGTGTTTCAATTCATTTCAATACAGTTAAATTCAGATTATTTTAAACTTTATAATAAATCTAATTAACTCATTGTTATTTTCTAATTTAGAGCTAATAAATTGGCTATTAGTTTAACCAAGATAGAAAATTCTTTAAAGATGTATATAGATAATATTAGCAATTAATTGGGATGAATCTTTGGACAAATGAACAGTAAGCAAGTTAAATGATCAAACTATGCACGTTTTATAGGTTATAAATTATAAAATGAGTGATAGTTTGAAATAATAGTACTTTTCTGAATCACGCTTTTAGGACGATATGTTCAAATCGATTGCTCTCATAATTAATGGTCAGTTTGAGAGCTAATGATTTCAGACTTTTCGAGTGAGACTCAAATCATTCCTTTTTGTCGTAAGATTTTAATTGCATTCGACTCTTCTGTAATCAAGTCTTTCAGTTTCACTCAATTTATTTATGAGCCAATTATTTGCTCGAATTCAGTCAACAATGCAAACAATTGTATACATTGAATGGATATCAAAATATTTGTATTCTGGGTGAATTTCTAATAGACTATGTTAATAAAATTTCCATAACTCTGGACCATCTCTTTGAGTTACTCCGAATAGAAACTAAATTTGTAGTATAATAGGAACTAAAATCATCTAATCAAATTAAACATTCAAAAAGAATTTTATTTTTCAGACTATTATTTAAATTTAACTTTTTTCGAGAAATTATTACCATATTCTTCTGAAAAACAGAATATTGTTATAGCAGAGGCCATTTTATAAAAATAGTCTATTTTGTTCATTGGCATTCCACTATAAAATAAAGAACAAAAAAGGCTTTAAAAGCGCCAAGATCAAACATTTTAGAATTTATGTCGTGTTTAGTTTAGTTAGTATCCAGATGAATTTAACAGAAATTTAGTTTTATTTTGATATTCAAGTTAATTTTTATCAATTCATTAGGATTGTTAATCTTATACAACTTATTGGTAAGGGAATGCGGTATTTCGACAATCTTAAGAAAATTCATTTGTTTAATTGGCTTTACAATGATTTAAATAGTCTGGGAATCATTCGATCGATTATTCTGGGTTCTCTTAAAATTGTGACAGCAATATACAGAAATTAGAAATTAGTGAATTGTCGATATATTTTTGTTATCTCACCAGGCTATTCGCTAACAAGCTTTGTTATTCTTCACAGCAGTACTTCAAGTATATGTTGTTAAGTGTCGATAAAGGATGAGATATACAATGTTTTTGTATCAGAAAAATCACTCTTCAATCTGAGAACTATTGGAATGACAGCCATATGTTGGAAATCAATTGTAAGACATGTATTGATATCTGCGAGAAACAAATTTTAAAAATCGATAATTGATTTGGAATAAGGTCAATTTGAAAATTGAATAAATGCCAATTAAATATAAAGATATATTCCAAATATAGAAATAGATTTAATCAAGCTCGTACTAATATGTTTGTCGTGTTAAGAATGATCCACCTCTTGATTCGGTGATCAAATTGAAAATATGATGTATTTGTGCGCAAATGATAGCATTTAGGCGATGAAGACATCAAAGAGAATATGATTGTATATCCGGCAACAAAAGTAACAAAACGTTTGCAAATCTTTCAGTAATTGTGTTCTCATCCATATATCTATTGCCAGACTTATTGTGAATGACATCAATGATGGCCTCAAAGGAAGTGTTGCGTTACTGAAAAAGTCTCGCAAACCATCACTTTCTCATATATTCGACAAAATATTTCACTTCTTTTATATTGTATTCAATGTTTTATATAAAGGATGTATGAAATGTGTGCAAGATGCCCTAAAACATTTGGCAAACTACCAATTAAACTTGCGTGATATATCCCCCACCATTTCACAGGGTGACTCATAATTATCTTTTTTATTGAATAAATGGTCAGATTCTTCCTAATTTGTAAAACCGGTAAATCGTGTCAACAAAATTTGGATTTATTTCCAATAAAATTGATTTGAAACAGAATTCGTTAAAAGATTTGTCGCAATGTTGAGGAAAAGTGTATTAACAGAATGTTGAAAGTGAATAATCATGGTGCTAATGGCAGGAGATCGTGACCACCTCAGTATTATGTGATAAATTACTGCACAAAGACTTTATTAAATATTGCATTTTAAAGTAAAATTCATATTTCTTTAGCCAAACCTCAACCAAATCTCTTTTTATTGAGTCATAAACAATATTTTTGTCACTTTATTTTAAACGAAAAATCCATTTGAGGCATATTTGAGGCATATTTGGCCAAATCGCCGCATTGCGTGACTCAACACTATTTTATTATATTATATAATATTTGACAGCCTTTTAAAAAGTCAAACTCGCATTGATTTTATTGTCAATAGAGATAAAACACTAAAATATACAATAATAGCAATACTTGTCCTTAACTGCGGGCCTCTGTTAAGAGATCACATTGATTCTTCACCTGCTCACTTTCAAGTACGACGACTTAGTGCTCTTGTCAAATCAGATAAAGCATCACTTTCCATTTCCAGCAAAATTTTAGGCTTACTTTTCACTTTTATCCCTTCTTTTTACATAATCACAAATTCAGACAACGCATTGGTTGTATCTGTCATTGAATACAACCAGGCCATTTAGATCCCTACCTATACTAAACCATTTGCCATCTCTGACATCTTTTCCAATATTTACACCAATTTTTTCAGAATAATCGAGTATAAATCCTTGTTCAATATTAGAACAATTTAAAAATAAACTTGTTTAATTAAAACGAATTTGATAACGACTTCGACTTTTATTTATTATGGATATAAAGGACATATTCAAAGGACTGAACGCCTCTCCCATTCCTTTGTTATTCAGAAAAATCACTTTTAGGTGTGTTATGTGGAAAACAAAATTAATTAAAAACATAACTATTCTGACAAATTATTTCTCTCAATATTTCAGACCATTATTCTTTGGATTTACTTAAATGACCATTACTTAAATGAGGTGCTAAGTAATTAACAAATCTTACCATCAAAAGAAAAATTACTAGAAATAAGATAGTGGAGAATAATCACACAATTATCAAGAACTTATACTCCGGTCAAAGTAAGAGTCAGATCCTGAAAAATCGATTGAGAAAGTTAATTTTTTCTCTTCTTTATCTTTAATAAGTTTGGGACCAAATCAAAACTTATAATATCAAATCATTTTTGAATAATGAAATTATTAAAAACTCTACTAATTCTGGACATATTCTTGGTATTCTGAAATTGATAAAATAGTTTATTAAAATATTTTGGTCTCATTTTTTTAAAATTCAAATAATTTCTTTTGGAATAGTCTGTGAATAGTTTTGCGAAATGATCTTCTTATTGGTCCGATTTAAATTTTGAGAGCAATGATCCGAATCCAATCTCATTTTCATCTCTAATTCACAATCTATTTATTGTCTTTTGAAAGAAATTCTGGTAAAATGTTGTATCAAATCAGAAGTGACACAAATAAGTGTTCATAAATTTAACCATTTCAATTAAGGATCAATAATTAAGGATGAAACATTATTTGAAACATGATCAATTTTATTATAAGAAATTGTTGCCAGTTTGACCAATAAAATCGAACGACCTGAATATTGTTGTTAAGGTCAAATGCTTGTTAATGATTAATTAGCATAAAAACAAAGTGGAATGTTTGTAATAGCGGTCAATAACACCATTCATTTGTTGAAGAATTGAGTTGAAGTGAACCTTTGGTCGGATGTCTTCACGACATAACTTATAATCACTGAAAACATATTGCTATTAATTCATGAGTTTATAAGTTAGTGATTGCTTACAATCACGCAATCAATAATGCGATCCCTAATGTCGGACCTAATGATCCGAGCAGACAATCGCTGCGTTTTACTAAATTATCATTTCATTATTCATATATTTTCATTCATAGCTTTCATCATATATTCAATAATAAAATTCTTTTAAACATCAATTTTCACACAAAACGAAACAATTTATCAAAACTTTCAAATTCATATGTTATTCAGTTTTTGTTAGTTTAGTTTCGAATATATCGCAGCTATTTATCAAATGTTCCCAAATAATTCATTGAACCATTGATCGAGGTTTTATTTCATTGTATCAAGACAAAATTCATTCAAACTTTACCGCAGACCAAGTCAAACAATAAATTAATAGATAGGAAGAAAAAAATTGATTCGCTTTTAGTTTATTATTAACCAGGCTTTTATTTATCGACCAAGTATATGTGATTCACGAATATGACACGTAACGAGACTATGGCATCAAAAGTGAAGCAGCAGATAGAGTGAACAGAAATAGAAATTATCTTTTTAGAAGAAATATTTCGAGCAGTAATTTAAAATAAAAAGAATTTTTCTCTTCTATGGGAGGTTCACATTAAATGTATTGAATTGAATCGAATATAAGATCCATTTTTAATCATTTAAATAGAATTTTTAGCAATAAATAAATTTATAATATGTTGTCCGATGTTACAGGAAGTGGACTGGGTGAATTAAAAGTTCTAATTATATACCTTCATTCGGTAACAAACTAACAATTTATTGATATCAAGCACAAATAAATATGTAATGGGAAGTCAATGTTATTCAATGGCAAACATTTCAATTATTTGTGTCTAATGGGAGGCCCATTATTTTTATACAAATATCAATGAATTTAAAATCTAATGAAAATATTGAAATGTTTTTAATATTTTGTCTTCAACATTTTAAAATAACTATAATTACTTATTATTTATATATTTTTACAATATTTCAATTTATTTTTATAATATAAAAAAGTGTAACAAATTATTATGTTAGTAAAAATTATGACATTTTTAAGTAGCTTATTGTTAGATATTTTTTGGAGGCCATAATTAAGTTTATTTGTATTTACTCTTTATTTTATTTTTCAAGGTAGAATAACTTTTTTCTAGATCAATTTATTTATTAAAAGTTTAGAATCTATTATATTTTCAAATATATCTGAATATTTCACAGATTAGCTCTAAAAGGCTCTGAAAACGAATAATTTGGTTGAGAAATATTCCAGAGAAAGTTCTTAGAAATCTTCTTTTGGAGCCAAACTGCATATTCTATGTATTAGTATTAGTCCGATGATTAAATTCAATCAAGAAATTTGAAATTTATTAAGAATTTTCGATGCATATCAAAACTCTAGGGATTCAGGCCTTTCATATTTGTTCTTGGTTTGTTGAATTTGAATTATTTATTACATAAATTTTGTTTGAATGATGAAACTCTTGAAAATATTAATAATTTTTCAAATTTTTTCAGACATTCACATTAATTCAAAATTTTTGGTAAATGAATAGAGTAGTTGTTTATTAATTTAATATTCAGAATCATTTTAAATTAACAAAACTTGTAAGTGCATTTTCGCGTCTCAAAAGAGTTTTTTCGCGTTTTAAACATAATCTTTCGAAAACATCAAAGAGTATTAATATTTAAACCGAAATATTTTATGGTTGTCTATTCATCTGAAGAGATTATAACGAAACAATAATTTAATAATTTTATTATTATAATAAAAGGCTGACTAACAGATATCTTGTTTATTATTTTTCTTATGTACAAACAGAATTTTTTTTAATTATTGTAATGTTTATCCAAGAAATGTGATTCAAATGTTGATACTATATTTGTCCTGTAGTTTTAATAGATGGCAGATTTCAAATTACTGGAGAAGAGCCCGAATTTGTGGATCATGTGCCAAATGTAACCGTGGCCATCGGTAGAGACGCCAAAATTCCATGTAAAATATTGGTTTCTGAATGACTCGCTTAAACTTAATTCTTTTTTAGGTATTGTCAATAATTTGGAGACTTATAGGGTATAGTTTTAAAACATTGATAATTAACAGTTGTGAATATGTCAAATCCATTGCATAGTTTCAAATGACCTCTTCTTTTGTCTCTCATTTTATTTAAGCAAAGAAAAAAATTCGCTATTGAATTGTCTTTTATTACAACAGTATTCTTGAATTCCTTTCAATGAAAGCGCATTTATTATCGATTTTATCTTAAAATTTATTTCAAAAATAATTTTTTTCTGACCCCAAAGCTATCATTAGTGAGATTCAAAATAAGTAAAGAATGAGAGGAGAGAGAGAGAGAGAGAGAGAGAGAGAGAGAGAG
>JAQIWP010000956.1:0-18423 GCA_034695525.1 Euzetes globulus | reverse complement strand
ATCTCTCTCTCTCTCTCTCTCTCTCTCTCTCTCTCTCTCTCTCCCTTCATTTATTTCTTTCACTCTTAAAGATAATCAAAATGAGAGAAAAAGAACACATATTTTGCTTAAAGTGAGACAAAAAGATAATTACCGAACGAAAAGTCAAACCGAAAACTCATTCTAACACTTAATGAACAGAGTTTTGCTTAAGAGTCCAATTGAAAAATCAAATCTCAAAACAAAAATATTAAAAAATAAAAACAATTTTCCAGTTTCTAAAAGCAGTTTTTTTTAACACTGAAAAAGGAATACCTCAAAAATATGAACATTCAATCGACTCGATTATTAATTCTGAAAGAACATAATGTTTACATCTCTTTCTGACTCTCTTTGGATTGATTTTTTCTGTAAAATTTCAGAATAACATTAAATATACGAAATGCGACCAAATTTCAGGACTCAATCATTTTAATAATTAGGTCATCATTAGAAGCCAATACTTCGGGGCATTTTAGTACAGGTGTGGGTTCTCTAAGCTCTGTTCACACATAGTTTCATATAAGTCATCCACTCTTAGGTTAAAATTTACTGTTGGCGACACTTGTGAGCCCAGCCCTCCATTTCTCACATTTCCAGCTTACAAATCCGATTTTATATTTATTTTCAAATTTAGAGCAAAATTTAGGTCTTATTCAGCGGAGAATCAAATGATTCGAAGACAGAAAGAATTGCTTCACTCAACCGAAATGTGTAGAAAATGATCTTTGAAGGATTCGTATCCTTGCTAATTATGAGATGATAATTATGGGGTTTTCAACAGAAATCTTTTTGAATCATAATTCATCGGAATTAATGATTCAGCGATGAAATTATAAATATATTCATAATTTAAAGTCATAGCTCTGATGGCAATAACAAAGACATGGATTTCCTCTCGTCATCATTGAAAGGAAACGATTTTTTTGTGAATTTTCAAGAATATTCATCTCTATTATTGAAATTTCGTGCATTCACTCGAAGATTGGTATTTCGTTATTGAATACACTAATGAATTTAGAAAAGCATACAATTAATTGACTCGAAACGCATTCTTTTATAAATTGTGATTAGGTTTTAATATTAAACGAGGACTGCATTATAAAATCAAAAACTCTCAAATCATGTCTTTTGAATAGAAATCCTTCGCACAAATCTCGATAACCGTATAATTTTGCGATTTGTAATTGTAATACACTTTTACACTGAGGAAAGTCAGAGGAAAGTCTCTAAATTTCAGAGAAAAAAATCTTGAAAAATAACCTCAAAATAATACTGAAACAAATGAGTGATTAATTATTAAGTTTAGATTATCTCAATTCTCTCCGATATATCAAATTATGCACAACTTATGCAACAATTTCAGACCTTTACTGAATTTTGAATTGAATTTTAAACAAAGCGAATACTTTGTAAGAATCAAATTCAATTGAAAACTAATTAAAAGCTCATAAAAGGAAAACATCCATAAAACTGAAACTTGATTTTTAGGTTTATGGGGAAATACATCTGACTTTTGCCACAACAAAACTCAGAGTTTTTGATAGCCTAAACATTTTTCTCTAAAACCCATAAAAAATGCTCTAAAGTTTTGAACAAGAATGTTTGAAAAACTAATTCTTACCTCTTTGCGAATCCCGGGCAAAATGATGAGAAAGGCGATGAAAAGGGTACTAAAAGTTATATAAATTAAAACATTGCGCACATCCTCTACGGCTGGGGTCCTATTCGGTGAAGTATATAATACGGGACCGCCGTTATCACGAAAGGCGTCGAACCATCCGAACTGATTAGATGTCATTTTAGTCGACCACTGGATTCACTGAATTCAAAAGTAGAAACAATTGGTTTCATAAGTTATTAAAATTCATTGAAGAAAACTTTATTTGCATAAAAGCGATCACAAAAAACAAGTATTTTAACTGAACATATGATTTGTCAGATTGGCATTTGTTAGCTCAAGTCTCAGCTCTTTTGCTGCTCTCTTCGCTTTTACTGTCGCACTCAAAACCAATACGACAGGTATTGCATACTAAGCCATAGCTATACTGGTTTGTGAGACGGGCCGGTCGTTCCCCCTGACGTCACACTCAAGTTTGCCGAGAAGTTGGCCGAAAACTATCACTCCCTCTAACTGTTATGATCTGGTGTACAATCAGTGGTTTTATATTATTCTAGATTCAAACCTATCATCAAAAGTGAAGTTTCTCCCAAAATTATAGATAAGAATCTTTTCTCAAACATTTATTTCAAGGAATTGTCTGAAAAATCTCACAAAACTTGAAAATAGTTGAGAAAATCCATAGTCTGAATATTGAGTAATTTTTTTTACTTTTTTCAGCAAATAATGGATTGAATTCACAAGTTTTCAAAGACACAATAGAATCAAAAGTATATTAATTGAAACTGCGATCGATAGTTAACAGATCAGAATCTGATCATTCATTACAGTTTTTGAGATATAAAGCCTTCAAATTGAGGACAGAATGAAACTTGGTATTGAAATGAACAGTGAATACAATTCCATCTCTCGTTCAATGGTTGAAACACAATTTTGTGTCACTTTACAAGAATTGATTGAAATTTGGTTCACACGAAACCCATTTCTTAATCCTTCGACGAATACTTAACCAAAACTGATTTAAATTTAAATTGCTTACAATTTTTATTTTCATGGATACTTGAATTGCAAACAATGATATTATAAATCATTTAACTGCGATTTTAATAAAATTAATAGTTATTTCAATACTACTATTATTTGTTTTATTTAATTTCAATTGAAAATTCATTTTCTAATCACTAGAACTGTTAAATGAAATTTAAATTCTTGGATCGTTCGAAAAGTTATTAAACCCAACAATTCATTGCCTTCACTCACATAATAGGCAATGACTCCAAACTATTCATTTAACTCATTCATGTTTTCATCAAAAAAGGAGTGCCTTGCTTTTAGATAATTGCTAATCAACAATGTCATCCAAGTACCAAAAATTATTTTATGATGTTGGTAGAAATAAATTGTCGGCTAAAACTTGTTGTTTGAAATGAGAATTGGATGTCTTTAACTTAATGGGTATTTCGCAATCGTGGGATATAGGCTCCTCTTCAGTGTGACAGGTCACGCAGAAATTTTAATGGGAAAACATGAACCCCTAGAATTTTTATGAAAGTTTCCGGCTCAACTACCATTTGAACCTACCATTTGGCCGTCGGATACCTTTTGTAATGACAATGTTCTGGCGTCGAATGACTTTAATTAGAATAGATTTATATAAGTTCTTAGAAGAACTTAAGCTTACCCGGGTAGACGGTGAGCTTTTTTGCGAAATGGAATAAAAATTTAAGTCTTGATTTATAGCGTCGTTCAAATTCTGTCGATGAACCTCAAGTTCTTGATTAGAAGAATTTTAATTGACCCTACACAAACTCCACAAACCAAAAGAAGCACACGGCGCTACACAAAGCTTACTAACCTTTTTGCACCATATGACGCTGTCTGGCCAAAACAGACTTTAAACTTTATCGTCAGGCCTGACCCCTAAGCGGATAACAGGTTCAGTTACATAACCCCATATTCGAAGTTAGAAAAACCACCTTTGATTCACTAAAACACTGTGCATTTAGATCATTGGTGCAAGTTCATTTGATTGATCACAATTTCCCATCAAATGAAAGATTCCATGGTTCATACAGAATTACTTTCAATATCATTAATCATGATCAATGTTATTTGAAGTCTATACCCATAATAAAATATAATAGGATCATTTTTCTATTCAGTGGTTCAAAGAGGTCAGGTATTTATGGGTTTACTTTTTTTGAAAGTAAAATATTTGGAAAAATTAATAAAACAGTTTGTTTTTTTTTGCTAAGATTTTGCGAAATGGCATCAACCTGTCCTCCCTGTCCTCCAAGTCTTTTATCATTACATCAATTTGATATATTCACAATTAAACGAGTAGAAACGTTTTGACGCCATTAAAAACATATAAATGACTGGACATATTTTCTTTCCTCACCCTCTAGTTCACTTTGTTAGTCTAATCTTGGTCCAAAATTGTCAAAGTGGGTGATTGTAAGGTGTATAAGACGTATTTTCTTTTAAAGGGGAGTTTCTCATTATCTCATTATAGTTATCATAAATCAAAATCTGAATTTTATCTGAAATTAACGCAATTTTTAATCAAGTCATTAAAACGCGTTAAATTTACTCTCATACATTTATTTAGCTAGATCACAAATTCTAAGAATACTGCCATTTTTTTATCTTTGCCAATTAAATAAGTTTGGTTTGGATTTAAAAAGAATCACGTTCCTTTTTGTCAATATCTAATGAGAGGATATAGAAATCAAGATTCTAGTCTTAAATCGAAAATTTTTATCTACATTCTTGATTATAATTTATAAAAAGCAGATTTGACTTGATTATAACCTCGGCGCATTTATTTTTGTTACATTTATTCAATTTTCTCAAATTCTTTGTTTGTTCTGATTTGAAATTCTAATCATTAAATACCTCTAAATAATTAAGGTAATTTATTATGATTCAGGCATAACTAATATGACAAATATCAAGGCGCATTAAATCATTCAATTAAGCTCAATTTAAAAATTTCTGATTGATAATCATCCTTTTATTAGTTTAAGTTAGATTTTTAAAAATAAATATTGTTATAAATATTCTCTATTAAAACGTTTGAAAAATAAAAACAAAGTTCTATCAAAAGTTTGAAAAACGATTAGTTTTTGTTTCCATTAATATTCAATTCCAAACAATTATTTCTTTTGGGAAAATCGCCTGATTTAGCCTCAGGTTGTTTTTTGGGTAAAAGAACTGAAAATTGCAATAAACAAGCAAAAAACAAAGTCAAAGAAAAATAGATTTTCATTTTAAATAATAAGGATATCAATGACTATAAAGAACTGGTTCTAACAAAAATGTTCGCAAATTCGGTGATTACCCGCCGGTCCTGAACCAGAGATAAACACTTTCTCTCAAAAAATTTTGATCTCAAGAAAAGTTGAATTCAGTGATAGTTTAGATACAGATTACAAGAACAGAATATTAATGACATCTTCTACTGAATGACATTCGAATTTATAATCATCGAACTGAAAGCAATTATGACTTTTATCTCTTATTTCAGACCAAAGACTTTCCGAACAGAATCTCAAAAATTCTGTATTTTTGTTCTTTCCTTTAATCTTTGAGATATCAGTAAAATAATCAAGGGGAAAATACATTTATAAAAAAGCATTTTCTCGTCTTTTGACCCAAAATTTCGACACGACTTTTATGTATAAAATCAAAAAAGTATGGGCTATTTTTCACTAGGATCAATCTCTCAACCCATACTGTTTCTGATTAAACAAGCGTTCGTTAACTCTTTTTTCAGAGAATTTCCAGTTTTTTTTCTAACACTAATAAAAAAGAGTATCGCTTTAAATATAGCTATCGTTTGACTCCAATTAATTGCACAGATCTAATATTTCAGCATGTTTAGTTGAAATTCAAATTCATATAATTAAATAAAATGAATCTCATTTCACTTCACCATATTGATAATCATCATTGAAACTGCTTTTCCATTCCTATGCTTCCTTCACATTACCGGTAAATTCCCAAAAATATTGTAATGCGAACCGCACCCATCCATAAGGCGTAGTCTATTCTTGATGTGAGAATTTAAGGAATAATCGACACTCACATTCGTTTTATTTGACCGAGAAGTCAGTAATCCAGGGGAAATCATACATTTAGAGGTAAAAGACCAGTAAAATTGATACTTTGAACCCATTTGACTCCAAATTAAATTTCACTGACATTTGACTTCTTGAAAGAAAGTCAAGATTCTGTTACTAAGGATTCGTTTAACTCTATAAATATATCAATTTAGTGCGAAATTCAATTCCAATATCGAAATGCTATTTATTTTGACTGGAATTTAGAGTTTGTATTTTTTCAACAGCAGACAAAAAATAGATAAATGTGAAAATCAGATTAATCTTAAAGATAATAAAGATTTTACTTACATTTAATGTTGTCGTTTGCCTTGAGTTTGGATTTTCTGCTTTTAAGCTAATCTTTGTTTCTCATCCGAGATGTTTGCACAAACTTTTGAAGACAATTATGAAAGCAATTGTTTTAACCGAAGTAAGAGTTAATCTTCGGATAGGATCTTCAGATGTTGCGAAACAAACTGGGTTTAAACCAAGTCGTGAAGTTAGTTCATTTTTCCTGTATTAGTCTCTGGGATTGAGAGCCCACTCCAATCGCTAGACAATTATGTGACGTAACCAAAGACTGTTCAACTAATCCAATGGAAAACTTTATCTGAAATATTATATTCAGCAAATGATTAGCATTTTCTGAAATTTCAGATTAAAAATAGAAATCGTTTTCGTTTTTTCCGACGATTGTCTTAATTTAATCTTTAATTTATGTGAAGAAACGCCCAAACATTTCAACACTGGATTACATCATTTACTCAATTTCTGAACAATTTTTCAATGCTTTACATTTGATTGAAATAAAATTTATTGAATTTTATTATGACATTAAAGGATAATCACATTGAAGATTGACATCAATGATATTCTCGACACGAATGACATTAAAATAATTGTAACCAAGAAGTAAAAATATCTGAGGAATTAATTAACCGGAAAACTAAAAATTAAAAATGATAAAACCTTTAAATCACAGCAAATAATCACTTAAAATATTTTTCCAAAAATTTACTAAAATTTAATTTTAATAAAAATAAACAAAATTATCACTAGTTGAGCTCCATGAACATTTTTTAGTGAATGAATAAAACTTTTCCATTAAATTATTTATTACTATCTGATGGAAAGGCTGTCAAAAATCTCAATACTAGTAATATTTTTCTTAACCAAACCACTTGTCTATTCTATTTTAATTAATCCTGGTGGTCTTTGTTCATTTTAGTCTTTGTACGTGCAATGCGTGGAATCCAAAATGAGTTTTTCAGTTTTCAATTAACGTTTTTTATGTTTCAAGTGTTTCAAAGTGAAATCTATTGGCAAAAGTAATAGCCGTTGGCTTACATATAGCTGTCAATTAATCAAAAGTGATTTATTTTACAGTTAACTAAAGCAGTGAAACCAATCACTGCTATTCACATCTATTCAATTGATCCTGAATACTATCCACAAATTCATTAAAAGTGAAAAAAATATAGAAATAAAAGAAATCAATTCGTTTGAAGGTCTAAAAATAAATAAGATTCTGTTGGCTAGGAGTAAATTGCCTTGATGCTCAATGCTTTATGCCATAAGTTATACTTTTATTTCCGCATTAATCTTATGTTAATTTGGAAATAAAAATAAAGGATTTGATTTTGCGAACCAAATCACATTTCAATAGAATCTGTTCACTCAAATCCATTAAAATAATAAATAACTTTAACTAAATATTTAAAACCGTTTACTTTCACTCACTTTCAAGTATAATGATAACAATGATGGCCACAGCTTCCAATCCTTGGGAGGATAGGGTGGGATTGAATGGCACAGATCTTCTGATCATAATTAGTGCTATGTAAAAAAACTTCAATTTTAACCAAACTCTATCTTTGGATATTTATCTCGGATTGCTCTGATTATACAAGAATAAATTAGTAGGCACTCCTCTTTGGCCATCATCGAACAACATTGGTAAACTAACAATAACACAGGTCACAGTTCGTTGACATCTATAAACCAATTGATTCGAGGGCTCATCTCTATGTGTCTGAAATAAAGTATAGTGTAGTTTAAGTATCACTTCAATAGAAAGTCAACAAATATTATGCTCTAAGACTCAGAACAAAAGTAATCCAAATTTTCTTTTTTAAGAGATTTTAAAGCAAATCAGGCGAACAGAATGGCTCAGAATGGCTCAGTGGCATAAGCACTTAAAACATTCCTCAAAACTACTTAAAAACAGTAGTTCCCCGAAACCAGAGAAAATGAAATTCTTTGCAATGGATTACTTGAAATATTCCAGATTTATAGCAAAATTGTGGGATTTATTTCATATGATTTGAATTAATTTTTTTCTATTGAATGTAAAAGTGATGTAACAAAAAAATCAATTTAAACTTCACTCATATAATATTGAAATTGAAGGATAAATTCAAAATTTGAAAATTATATTTATGGTTATAATCCTACGTAATCTGCAATAATTATTTCCTCCTCTTCTTAATCTTCAGACGTTTTATTGCATAAGTAATGCTTTGCTTTTAATTTTAAGAAAATATTTTAGGCTTTTATTTTAAATAGAGTTTTATTTTTAAAACTGTTATAATAAATGAATTCATGAATTGGATAAAAAAATGTCTCAGCTTCACCCTTGATAAGACTGGGAATTAGAATATTAAGCAGCCAGCAAGGGCGACTGGTGAAAATCTTTGAATTATTAGCACTTACATACAATTAAGGCTTAATTTCACTTTTTTATGAAAAATCATTCAAAGTTATCGATGAACTAATAGCCTAAGGACTGTATTTCCAACTAAAATAAGCATATTATAGTGAATTCACATTACCAAGGACATTCGAATTAGAGCTACAGATCTTTTGTTTCATCTAAAAAAAGGTTTTCATTATTTGGCAAAACTAGTGTATAATTATTCTCCTAAATAAGTATATAATGTATTTACTGTCGGATTATTGCTAGAAATTATTCAATAATTTGAAGGACAGAAACAAGCGATCGAATAATGAGATTCATATCCTTAATGTCGAGTCCATTAGTTTCGTAAAAAACCTTTATATTCATATCTAAGAAAATGAATGTCTAATTAATCGAAGCTTTCGACGGATGAGCTCATGATTACATAAAACAAGAACTCAATATTCTTGAAGATCCAGTCCTTGGATTAGATTTTAAGACAAGACATAAATTGCAAATAAAATTCCGGATAAATGAAATGAAAAAAGAAAAACTATTAAAATAATACATATGTAAGCTCATGGTTTAATCAAGATTTGAATGATGCCCATTTTTCAAGTCAGCCAAATAACCATTGTTGTTTATAATGTTTTTAGGTATTTCCCGCTATTTTGCTGTTCATAATTTTTTGCACTCAAGGTTTAGGCAAAAAAATCTATTGTTATTTGAATGTTAGTAAAATTTAGTTAAAATAATGGTATCATAAAGAATACTGAATGTCTGTACAACAAAGGTGTGGTATCGGCGCCCCTGACCTTCGATACATTCAATCTATTCAATCATTAATTTGAATCTATTCGAGCGATAGTTTGAATAAGTGATTTGTTTTATTATTATTGGCTTTTTTATACAAGTTCACTACTTTTACAAGACTGTTGTCAGGTTTACAGGTTTACACTGATTTGCGCCAACAATTGAAAGTGTCTTTCAATGATTTGAAGACGTGATCCAAAGCAAAGAAACCAAATTTCAATGTTTGGGTTAAAACATATATGACTAATATGTCTATTATGTATTATAACTTTGGTTTGTGGCAAATGAATTGTATTTCCAACCGTCAAACCATTTGAATGAAATCACCAAATAATACATCGAATTATTTCTTGTACTTTCCATTGATTTCATCTAAAACAGCCTCAGGCAGAGGGAGGGCAAAGTCTTAACACCCCCAACTTTTTTCATCTATGAAGCTAAAAAAAGACAAATTTACAAATTGATTTGACCTAGAGACTGTTTTGATTAGGCGAAACATTGATCAACATGATCGACAGATAAGTCTCTTTGTTGTACCCGGAATACAAAACTTAAATACCTTTTGTTTTTCCCAATATCCTCCACTTTGATCACCAATGAATAAATTTAAAACAATTTTCTTGCAATTTTAACAATCATTTATTATTTTTTTATTACAATCATTAGTGAAAATGTTCTCCGGGTATATAATTTGGATCTTAGTAACACAATAATAAACACTTCTGTTTATTTCGGGTTATTTTTAGCACAAGTATATTCATCTGAAATTCAATTTCATTAAAAAATTCTTTTATTTAAAGTCTTCAGGCTAATTAATTGTCTTTAATTAATGACTGAATTTCACGTAAAATGTGCTATTTTTATCAAGAATTCAAACGAAATGGTTTAATATAGATTAATTGCGTCAATAACTGTTTGCATCGATTATCTCCGATCACTCTTTTGGTCAAAACCTTGAATTGTTTGTAATTTAGGGAACGACTAATTAATTTAATGACAATCAAATTATTGCTAATTACCCGCTAATTGATTTCAATAACAATCTTTAAATTTTCAGTTGTTTCCAATTTTTTAGACATTGTATTGACTTTTAAAGTTTAGACTTCAAACTTTTTTATTCGTAAATATCCATCGCTTTTAATAAACCGATTTTCACGTCAAAAAACGGGAAACCCTTTTTAAAAATTAGTCAATTGTTTGATTTTTTTTTCTCTAATTTCATTGAATAATTCAATGAAACCAATGTCTTTATGGATTAAATAGAAGTGAATAAATGAAAAGCATTTGTTTGGAATGTCATTGAAGTCTATTTTCTTCAATTAATCGATTAATGGATTAAAAAATGTTTGTTTTGTCAATTTTTAAATAAAATTTCCCAAAGAATTTTTTATATGAATTCAAATGCATTCCTGTCTTATCAGAATGAAATCAATTGCTTGTTATGATGGCCAGTAGGTAGATGCGTCCTTGAATTAGTTTGTCAAGCATAATTATTCTGTCCTGAGTGAACCCCCACCCTCAGATTTCCCATAACGATGGGTTTTGTGCCAATGGTCTAGGAAGTGAGACAACTGACGCCAAAGTTTTTTTCTTTTTAATTAATTTATCAAAAATTGAATTAAAACATATGTTTATTACTCATCGATATTATTGAACACTAATTTGAAACGTGATATAATTTTTAAATACATTCTCAAATTATTATAAATCCATTGCAAGGACTGTTTGAAGATTTTTTATGCCCCTTTTAAAAGTAGAGTCAAATAAAAGAGTATTTATCGGATGAGTCGAAACCGTTTACGTATAGCAAACCTGTCTGTCCCTCAAAAATCAAAGCCCATAAGTTGGTTCGAAAAAATAATGTTCATAAAATATATATTATTAATACTTTTGAATAGTTTTTCTGCAGACACTAATCAATTAAAAACTTAATTTTTTGGAAGCATTTTAAAGAATATTTTTTTCCCTCACAAAAAGACTTTGAGAATTCATGAATAAGACATTAAATGTTATGCGAAAGTGATTCAAACATCGGATTAGATAAACATTAAATATATTCAAGAATTTTAATATAAAAAATCCTCGAAATTCACAGATAATAAAGTCTCTGTTCAGTCAGGCATTCATTTTCCGAATTTAAATCCGAAATTAAAATTTAAGTCATGTTTTTTAATAAATAATATTTGTTTGAAAAACAGACTGAGGTATGCATCACAAGATGTTTGGCGCAATGGTCGGGTTTATAGAACTCATCTAAAAAATCAAAACAGTTTTCAACTGACTTTGTATTATATGAGTCGCATTTTTTCTGTCCAAATAAATCAAAGTAAAAATCTCTTTAGACATTTATTTTTCAAAAATAAAATTTAATCAGGATCAACGGGAGTTAAGTACTGAATACAGAATGAGTTGGTTGGAAAAACCTACTTTTGTCTGGCCCGTAACCTCAACCAATTCTGGGTTCGATATAATACTTAATAATCTGGCACATCCTTTGGAATATTCTTGAGAGTATTTTTTAAAACAGGTTGGATGAGGTACTTGAAAATTTGAGCACCAGATGGCAAAACAGGTTCATTGAAATGTAACCTTTTGATAGACTGAGTGCTGAAGCCGTCAGTCGTTAACTTCAGAATCGAGTTTAGAATATCGTGTAAGCACTGAAGTGACGGACTGTTTGCTGAATAGTAGTGTTCACAACAACTTTTGCCTAAATAGACATTACTTTTATATTAATAATAATAACGTTATTTAACTAAATGTTTCTAATGTTTCTAATTAAGTATATAAGGTGATTTTCAACAAAATCTCAAACAAAAAGACTTTTAAGCAAACGAAATGTTTGTTTTAACAACTTTTAAATTTGTCGTTTTATTATTTGTTTCTTGTTTTTGTCAAACAACCAAAGATAGAAGTAAGCAATTTAGGCTTGATCATTTTTCTCCTTTCATCAGTTCTCTCCCCCTCCCTCTCCTCCATGTCCTTCCTCTCCTTTCCACTCTTCTCCTTCTCCCTGTCTCAAATATTCTGGATTTAATTGAAATGTAATCATATAAATTTTGACCAAGAAGGTGGGAGCGTCTTCTCATACAATGGTCACCTGAACCCAAACACAAACACATTTTTCATGGCAGAGATGCAGAGGTATGACGGTTGGTACAACAATCTGGCACATCCTGCCTGGGGCACTTTAGGTGAGTCTACACACTGTCAACAGACAGTCTATTTGATAAGAAAACTCAATTATTATGTCTTAAAGAGACGGAAAAGTTTAATTCCTAAGCGGAAAGTCAAACATATTGTTCATTAAATTAACAAAACGGTGAAATCCGATAATTATATAATAATTGAGTGACTCATTTTTCACACTGTAAAGTCATTTAATTGTATTTTATGATGAGCAAGGTCTTTCTCCATACAGAGGTAGATCATAAGATGATTATAAGATTGTATTGATTGCATCTTATTTATTCGGTAATCAAATTGACCAATCAAATTTGTCAAGTATTGAATATATGCCAAGTTTTGCTGTTTTTTAAATATTCTTTGCCTGAAATAAATTCTGACTGAAAATTACGAGTGATTTCAAATGCATTTTTCTCTAACATATGATTGATCTTATTATCATGCAACACTTTGGAATTCTTAAAAAATCTTGCATAATTGTTTAAAGGACAAACAAGTTGAAATTTTAAAAGTAAAAGTGACTTGATAAGCATGATATTGAAGAAATTTCGGGCGTTTTCTCTTTGACCATGGATAGCCATGTGATTATAGCCATATTTATTTAAATCTTTGAGTTATTGAAGCAATAAAATAGTGTAACTTAAAGATAAAATTCTAATGCATTTCCTTTGAGACTATTCTTCGAAAAATCATTCAAAGAATGAACTTTTCCGAAGGTTTTGTTATGAATTAAAGCCATTCAAAGATCACGTTATAGTCAGGGCTTCGAAATGAAGTCATGAACAACAATATAAAAAGTTGGACCAGGGTCTCGAAAAAATGCATTCCGACTGTCGTTAAAGGATGATTATGTTAACAATCATTCGCTTCTGTGCTCTATAGACAGGCTTATTGTGATTAAGTGTTTAATTTGAGCTTTGATTTACTCGACAACTGAACGAAAAACCTGTTCTTTCGGTGTGATTATGGCTTAAAAGAAAAGGGATATTAGGTTAGGGTTAGTATTACAACCTTCCGATTGTAGGACAAGCGCTGGAAATATAAGCCATTCGTATGAAAGTTGTTTAGAAAACGTAATATTTTCGATAATATTAAGAGAAAGGGCTGTTCTATAAATCTAATGAAGCGGACAGTCATCTCAATCGCTATCCATTTAGTAATTCAGACATTTATTAAAAGTAAAATTCTTGAGAAGTAATTATTTCGATCCTAAAGACGATAAAAATGTTATATTCTTTTTAAGAATCACTCGCTTCTCAGTAACGACTTTAATATTGTGCTCTTTTATTATACAGAATATTCTGGTTCATTTCAATCGTCACAAATATTATTCAGATCATAGTTTCGAAAGTAATTATTCACTAATTACTATGAATTTCTCATTTGTTAAACATTTGTTTCGCAAAACATTTCCGAGAAACTAATCTAATTAACCGATAATTTATTCAAATAAATATAAAAAATAATTAACAGAAGGCTGTTATCATATTTTTAATATAGAGATCGGAATGCAATCAATAATATTTTAAGCAAAATAATTATTACATTGAAGAAATTCAAATTTTTCGTTGGTTTTTCTGTTGTTATAATTAGCGATAATTAATGAATACAAAAATGATTAAACAGTTTTTTCTATCAATCAAAACTATTATTAAAACAAATCGTCAAAAAATAGTTATCATTTTCGAAATCGATTTATATATTTAACGTCATATGCATATCATTTGCTTAATTTTGTTGGAGAAAAACCCAATTTATTGATTTCAATGATATTCTTAACACAATGTCAAAGAAAATTGAAAATCATATGTGTTTACACCCAAAAAAGGTGCGACAATTGGCTGTATTTGCAATCAGATTATTTTTATTCACCGGAATTAAAGAAACTTGAGCCATAGCCCCAAGTGTCACTTTGATTGCCAAGATCAAAACTTAGATTAAAATTAGAAACCTACCTAGGTACATAAAAAATATTTATCGAGTTCGAGAAACTTTAACTGAGGACACCAACCCTTGCATCTCATATATTTCATTTATATGACTTCTGTAGGTTTTGGGTCAAAGTTTTGGTTAACTCTCTGAACTCAAGAATACATTTTGTTTTAAATCAATTCTTTTGATTTATAGTAATATAAAAAGAAATATTAGACATAAATGTGATTACATTCGGCACAAAATCATTGACTCATAAATAGTAAATGATTAGGAATTTAAAATTCTGAAGTCGTTTTAGTGGAGCCTCATATTTAAGTCCATGATTTGAAAGGATATTTGAAAACATGATTTGCGTACTTGTATTGTGGCTCAGAATTAGATAAGATATGAGATATTGTTTTCGACAAAAAAGAATAATTATTTAAATTCAAGAACACATTAATTGAGTTTAATTTTGAACATAACCTCAAACTATTGTTTTTATTGATTCGAAGATAGATTTACAAGAATTGAGTTTTCTTTGAATGTTTGTTTAGAGAGTCAATTGACACGAAAAACGCCTCCGGCTTATGCTGACGGTGTCTATATGATGGCCGGTGAGGACCGCCCGAGTCCTCGACTACTCAGTCAAGCACTGATGAAAGGCGATGACGGCCAGCCCTCCAGTCGCAACTTGACCACACTTTTTGCTTTCTTCGGTGAATTCAAAAATACAATGCTTTCATGAAATGAATTTTAAAGCCTAACTCCTAATCACAGGTCAAGTGGTCTCATCGGAAATTTTGATGGCATCAGAGCCGGGCTGTCCCATAGAGATGCACAAGATCAAAATTGCCAAATGTGATGAAATGTATGACCGAGACTGTCAGGGTGGTCGCACAATGCCATTCCATAGAGCTATGTATGACTCCCGAACTGGACAGTCACCAAACCTTCCTCGCGAACAGGTATTTGAAAAGTCATTAGATGTTAATAATTATTATTGTTTTTATTCAGTGCTAATAAAGTTAGTCAATAATGTGTTACATTTAGAAACAATGCCACAGCAGTAGTTAGGCTGAGCCGCGAAGGCTGTCCGCACTGCACAAGGCTTTCGATAAAAACATTATTGTTTTCCCAACTCATTAGCATTTGAAACAATAAACACAAAAAACTAAAGATTAAAAGCTTTTGTATTTTCGTCAGTTAAAGCCGAGCACAGCCCACATGTTTTGATTCATAACAAACATCTATTATTTTGAAAAAGAGCTCTTTTGGAGGAATCTATTAAAACATTGTTTATAAGTTTTAAGTGTCATTAATCAAAACACTTTCAAAGTATATTCTATTGCTTTACGGATATACCCATAAGTCAATGCTATCTTTCCTTTAGATCTGAATCCAGATCTAAACATAATTTAATGATTATCTGTCAAAATATTTTAACAAAATTCCTTTTTAATGAAATGTTTGGGTAAAATCAGTGAAATCGAAAGCAATCCTTGCAAACGATTGATTTTATTTTGAAAGACATTGAAATTTCCAATTTTCGCCCAAAATTAAGTCAACACTTACTTTAATTATTGTTTGTTTAGAAATATCGGAAACTTTGCTCAAAAATAACTGAATATTAATTATGTCAAAAACTTTGAGTCTTTCAAAATCTTTTGTCTGAAATTCAAAGATTTCCTGAAATGTTATTTATAGAGAAGATTAGCTCAAATAAGTATTCATATCATTCATTCTCAGGTCAATAATGTGTCTGAGTTTCCAATTATATAAATCTAATCCTATTTTCAGTACAAAATTTCCTGAAAAAAATAATTGTCTTTTGAAAAAAGGCAAATAAAAAACTATTTCATAATCTGGAGCCAGAATTTTGATAAAATTGTGACTTAAAATACATTTAATATTAAATATAGTCAAACAAAATCATATATGACTTTCATTTGCAGACAAACTGTTGTATTCACTCCAAGTGTTGACCCATTTCTTAAGGCACTCTTTTCTTCTCAATTACTACTTCCAAAGATTCAATTGAAAAACATTGAGTGGAGAGAGAGAGAGAGAGAGAGAGAGAGAGAGAGAGAGAGAGAATGATAGGATGGGTGAATATAAGCTATAGCTTTGCGCTTCGGTGTTTGTCTTGTAATCGGTTAATCCCCAGATTCAATAGAAAGACAACAACCCCGAAACAAATATCGAGAAATGAAACAGAATTTAGTCTTCTCTTCGATTTCCACATTTATATCTGTTTGGGATCTACTTTAGTCTCCGTTTCTATTTTGAAATAATTTTCTTTTTTATTCTTCAATTTGTTTTCAATTGAAAATTCGATTTATTTTATTTTTAAGTAATCGGATTCACAACAAATGCTCTTTTCTTATATTTTTCCCCTTCAAATATAAATATATATTTCGTATTTTGATTCTAATTCAGCGTTTTTCAGATTAATGCTGTTTTGCATAATCAACACAAATATTTAATACATTTTTTGCCACTGAATTCACTTCAATACAATTAAATGATCTGTAAATTCGATTCAATAGAAAAAATAGTGATTTTCTTCAGGCATTCAATAAATGGTTTTCCAATTTATAGCATTAATACGACTTTAGCATATGCTTTAAAATGACCTGGTAACTTAAGGTTGTGCTATATTCGTGCCTGTCAAAGTGGAATTCATAATGTATTTATATTTGTTGCTCGTAATACTACTTTTCATCAACTATTTTATGAATAAAGCATTTTTTCCGCAATAAATACATTAGAGAAAGAGAAAAATCGTATCAGTTCTGCCAAATTTCAAGACTATTGTTATTCATTCGGAAAATATTTTTCCACTTTAAGTCAGTTTCAGTGAAACTAAAAATAAGACAAAACAAAGAATTTGTGAGACAGGTATCAAATTCTTAGTAAACAATTTGTATGCAAATAATATTCTGAATTGAAAAACAACTGATTCGTAATATCTTGTGCTCTCTTTCGGTTAGAATAACAAAAATATTGGTCCCAATCATTGCCGCCTTTAAGTCACTTTATTCACTGATTTTGTTGAGTAAGTTCTCACATAAATGAATAGAAATATTATATTAATAATAATAATAATAATAATAATTGCAATGACAATAACAATAACAGCCATTGACTCAGAGAAAGATGAATGAAATGGCAGTTAGAATGAGAGGCATAACAAACATTCATAATAACGAGTAAAAGAGAGTTCGAGATAATAAAAGAGCTCTGCCTTCGATAGCGTTTAAAGTGTTCTTAGTCTTTTCTCTTTCTCTCGTTTGCAAATAAACTTATTTCGCACGCATTCGATGAGAATATATTAGTTCCCAATCCATGGATAGCATCGCAGCAGACAATTCAGTGATGTATAACCAAATGTTTTGGCAGACCTTCGCCTGTCTTTGCGGCAAATATTCATAATATTGTTTTTATTGACTTTAATCGACAAAATGTTTAAATAAATAGATTAGGGAAATGAACCGAATAAAGAAAATGGCTTAATATTCTTGAACATTTTTGCCACAGAGGAAATTGAGTTGGGAACTTTGCAAAGCAAACTTGATAAAATTGAAATGAGGCAAACAATTTGAATATAAATAGTTTGAAAAAATTTTTTGGACCAATCCTTTAAAGCCTTTGAAAAAAAAGAAATACTTGTCTAATGTATGATGTGAAAATGTGCCTTTAATTAACCATGGTATGCTTTTGAAATTTAATTACCATGATGACAAGCTCATCGGTCATTCTTTTTTTATTCATCTGACTTAGATAGTGTATTTAATTTTGTTGAGAGAAACACATTTAATGGCTCCACAAAAGGCAATGAAAATTACTTTTAAATTTATAGCAATTGTTTGAGTCGTGAGATAATAAATGATTGACTTCTAAGCAATTAAGTCCTGAGATAATTAAAAATACCTGTGTTTGAGAACACTGAGAGCGGGCGAGTGACACAACCATATCAGAGCTATGGTGGGGTTGGCCACTGCCAGCCTAATCGGGCCTAATGACCCTTAACGAGATAACGAAGGCCGTCAACAACACAAAGACGGCACCCAAGACGCGAATCTCTC
>JAQIWP010000955.1:0-18462 GCA_034695525.1 Euzetes globulus | reverse complement strand
TATAGGATAAGATAAAAATATTTAAGTTTAAAGGTGTAAATGTAGTGGAGATTAGGTTTGAGGGAAACCCTTGTTTATGAATATTCTTGTTGTTATATCCATAACATTAAGGATTAAAGCTTAAAGATTATCCTTTTTAATATTTTTTTTCACAATTAAAATTTTTTCCTCAAAGCTTTGAAAACTTTTAAAATAACTTGATAAATTGTTCAAATAGATTCTGCTTGATTGTATTCTTGGTAGTGCATGGATTTTAAAAATGTTTGCAATTCTCTTTAATTCAAAATCAACTGAATTTTATTCGTTTTTTTAAATAAATTATTAAAGATTATCATTTGATTCAGAATTTTAGGAGAAATCTTCAAAAATGAATTCAATTTTTGTATTTCTTTTGATAATAAGTTTGAGTAAATGTCAGGACTGGTGTTCAATAATCAAACCGAACGGCACTTACAGAGGTCTGGGAATAGGGCACCGGAATCACCCCAGCATTTCCGATTTCCGCAAATTTGTTATGTACAACAGAGTGGGTCACGAATGGCAGTTCCACATAACTAGAAATGAGCCAGGTGCTCTCCTCACCGATATGAAGATTCAAGTAAACGGTACCACAATCACGAGTGTCGAGGATAAAAAGTTTATTAACATATTTGGAATGTATGTGAGCGACGCTCTCAACACAACCAAGGGATCCCCCACTGATCTCATCTCCAATTGTGTCATATATGAAGTAAAACACTTAACTTTTGTTGAATTTGCAAATTATCAGTTATATTCAACAGGGTAATCCTAATGTTAGCAAGTACATTCTGAAATGTAGAGAATTTCGCCCGGAACCTGAAGATAGGGAGGCGACAAACCTTCCCGATTACCCCGAACTGGTGGTTATGAAACAGACAGCCTATAAAACATCGCCTTCAGGAGGAATGCTATTAGTTTTCAATAAGAAAAACAAAAACCAGTTCATAGAATACAATATTGTCACTAAAGAAGTTAATTGTGACGGAACAAAGTCATCTTGTTCTATACCGAAATTCGTGACTCAAATGAATGCCACCCTTTTTCAAGCAATCGATGCCGTTGTCGACTATAATCTTGGTCTTCAGAAAAGTGGATACTTAGTGCTCTTCAATATCGAGGGAAGACCTAAGTATTGCTTCACAGCTGAGGATAAGAACATCTCAGACCAAGTGAGACATTGTTTTGTTTGAAACTCTAATTATTGATTGATTTTAAGTGCAATTCTGTTGGAAATATGAAGAGTCTGTTTGAAGAGTGCTTTTTGTCGACTTCGGAAACCACTGCAACCGACGATACAGTCGACCGAAAAGTGTTATTCATCGCAATGATAGCCATAACGGCAGTCATTATTCCCATCATTGCTGTCATCTGTTGTCTCATTTGTATCAATAAGTGGAGAACGAAGAGACCGATCGCTAAAAAGAGATCTTCCGCTAAGTCTTCGAGTTTGACTCAAATTGCATCAGGTTTTGAAGTGCTTTTAAATTAATTACAATGAAACTAAATTTACTATAATTACAGTGAAAACCGTTTCTTCGGGCAAACAAAGCGATGCCACCAATACTTCTGACAAAAGTAAAGTTCAGATATTCTGAGTTTAGTTTTAATAATTATTTCAATTATAGGTATTTCCAGGGCTTCCTTAAAACCAAGAGTATTCCAAACCAAACAATCTGCTCCTATTTCAAAGATTCCCTTGAAATCGAAGGCTTCACCAAAATTTTCACCAAAACCCTCCGTTTCTCCCAAAAGTTGAATTCATTTTTTATTCGTCAATATATTTATAAATTACCGTTTTGTTAAATATTTAAAGAAAAATAAAATTAATTGAGACTCAAAACAACAAAAGTATTATTATTATTATTATTATTATTATTATTATTGCAAGCAACTGACTGAACCTAAAAGATGTGGTAGACCCAAGTCAACCAATTATTGATCGCTTCAGCCATTTGCCAACTTCTTGTCCAACTATATGTCCCGAAATTGACAAAAATTACCGCATATTTCCACAGTTAGTGTGACTTTACAATTGAAGAGTTTCAAAGAGTTGCAAGTTATTGAAAAATAATTTTATTTCATTTTTTTATTTTGAATATTTAATAAAAAAATAAGAATAATATAAATGAACTTATTTTTTGAGATTCAGAAGGTTTTGGTAAAGATTTCTTTGGTAACGATATGGCAACCGATTGTTTGGTATGTCCTTTGGTTTGCATTTCAGAAGCGACAGAAATATCAATAATCGAAATAAATTTTAAAAAAGAACTCGGATTAAGTGAATTATATTTTTGTCGGGTGCAATGTCGGCATCGGTTTCCCCGATAACGCTATTTGTCTCAATTGTTTGATTTTATTGTGGTCCAGGGTAATCCAATACATCTTATTATCCAGGCAGAAATAACTGGATTCCAAACAATCGCCGATGAATTTCATCACAAATGATTCAGTGGATGTCTCGGATAATATTTGGCTTTCAGTTGCAAACATATTAATGTAGTGCAGGTCAGGCAGTTTCGACAACTTATAGAATGTGTCTTCAGTTATATGCAGAACATTGCGAACGAGTAACAGATACTTAAGTTTTGGTAAATATCTATCGATTTCTTGGAAAAACTTGTCGTTTATGCGAACCTTTCCATAAACTAAATCCCAAATTTTGAGATGAGTTAGACTTTTGTTAAGCATTTTTGCGGACAATACTAATGGTTTGCTCTGATTCTGAGAGATGATTGACGTCCAGTGGGAGCCATCAGATAGAAAACATAGTGAAAGTTTTCGCAAACATTTGAATTCACTTAAAATCCGATAAATATTTTGATGTAATTCTGAAGAATTTGTATTAAGTCTTATGTCAAGAGTTGACAGTTTTGGACAGTTTTTGGCAAATTTTGCCAAATATTCTACAAATTTATTAGAGATTTTAGAAGTAATGAAACTAATCTTCAAAGATTCTAATTTGTAAAGTTTTGTCAATTCTTCAAATAAGATATTCGTTGATTCCATGTTCGAGGTCCAGATTCGCACTTTTATTGATTTTAAAGTGTTTTTGTTGTTTTCGACAAATATTCCGATTCTTTTGATGTCATCCGAAGTGAAATCAAATGAAAATTCTTTCAATTTGTTGACCAGAACTTCATTTTGGTTGAATAAAAAAGAAAACTTATTGTAAGAAAACTTTAAGACTTCGATATTCGGACATAACTTCAAAATTTTCTTAATATTTATTTCAGAAAATGAGACAATTATTTTCAGATTTGATCCAAACTTTAGTCCAAACTCTTCAATAGTAGATTCAGACAATCCGTTAAAATCTGAAGATATTTTTGTTAACATCGGAACATATTTAACAATCAACTGAAAGACCTCTTCAATGTTTGCAACTTTTACAGAGTGAACTTGGATATTTGAAATGTTTTTACATTTTATAAATATTATTTCCAGAGCCTTTAGATTGACTATTGATCTTGGATAATACTTTAAATTTTCAGTCAAAAACCCATTGATCAACAGATCCTTCTTTGTATTGAAGACCAATCTCTGGAATTGTTTGGACAGACATTCGAAGCGAAACATATCTTCAAACGAGAGATAACTCAATAAGACTTCACTCAAGTCATCGCCGAATCTCTCGAAAGAGTCCTTCGGATAAACTGTTTCTGAAGACATGTCGTCGACTGCAGTCAATGTCTGTTTAGTGACAACGAAAGACATTTAAATTAGTATTTATTAATTATCACAAATTATTATCAAAATTGACAGCAAAATGTTGGAAGTACTGACTTCTGTCGATCACAGTCTGATCAGTGGTTTTCTTATGTTTCAAACTTAAGAAATAATTTTATGAGAAATTCTAAGAACACTGAACAGTGAAACTTACTTTGAATTAGGACAGGCCCTACAGCACGAGCATCCTTTAAATAGTGCAGACCCTGTATTTAAACAAATAACAAGATTGACTTGGACCACGTTTTAATTCTATGTCGCTTAGCAAACATTCTAATATGGTCCGGATTATAGCTAAAACATTTTGATTAAATCCGGGTTATATTTATCAAAGAGATTTGTTCACACTTTTGTCAATTTGGAAATTGAAGGAATATTTTTCTGCTTTCTCTTAACTCATTGTATCCGAGGTTTTAATAAACATTTAGATCAGAGTTGGCCAATGAATTTTTTTTAAGGGTAAGGGGGTATTATGCCAAAGGTGCCCAAGGTATCCAAAGACGAGGTAAGTTTTCTCATAAAATAAATGAGTAAGAAATATTTTTCAACAATTCCTGTTGGTCCAAATTTTTAAAATTAAAAAAAATCTACTAGGAACTTTTTTGTTTACTGCTTTCCTGGCTATTTGTTAACAGAAAGCCTTCATTCATCTTAACATATTTTTAGGACCAAGGTACTTTAGATCACAGCACTAGAACGGCATGACATTATATTTTTGGCAAAAACGACAAGTTTATTATTCAATAATAAGTTTTAATATTAATAATGTATTTACACGGAAACAATTTGTTGGAGAAAAACAGCTGAAAGTACTTTGAGATCATTTTTAATGTTAGACTAACAGCTCTTTTCCGAGGAACGACTGCGGATGTCGTCTCACTATTATTTTGCGGACCTCTTCTATTACCAATATATAGAAGAAGAACCAAAGAGCACTGACCCATACCTGGCCAATAACTGGTGCTGTGCCCAGTCCAATGTTCAGTCCTGGACAATAGCAAAATAGAACACCAAGCCCAATTGAGAAGACAATACTGCCATTCAATGTCCAATTTCTAATTGAAAAAGGCAATCTTAAATGACAATTTTGGAGCTTGTATCAATTACCCCATGCCATGGGTAAAAATGGATGATCTTCTTGTCTTACTGACCAAGGCGTCCATACACTGGACAACAACTATGGCAATAAAGTAAGCGCTTTGCGCCTCAATTAACAGTTGGCTCCGTTCGTCATATGTCTGGGGAATTTTGAAAGCATATTAAACAAGTCATTTTAAAACAAGTAAGAGGTCACTAAACTGTTGGTCGGGTGGGTTCTCCACTCCAACTATCGTTTTTGCCATATCTGTAGACAATAGCTGTAGGACTGTCCCACTGTTGTCTCAATTGCCATAACATATGCGGTTTAAAGCCTTCGTAGAATAAGCAGCAGAAGTAGCCTAAAATCCAAACAAATGTAATCTAGTAAACAATTAAATCATGTTTTCAATTCTATAAGCGAATATACCATTAAATCCAGCGCAAGTATTTATAGCACCGGACATAAAGTATGCATTGAGTAAAAGTTGAGCGTTCACCAATTTGTCCTTTCGTGGATTTCTTGGCTTTAAACTCATGATATCTGATTCAGATTTTTCGTATGCCTTTAGACAAATGAACAAATCATTAGGACTGACCACCAGGGTTGACAAAAGATATATACCAGGGAAATAGCGGGCACCATATCTATGCCCAAACAGATCAATAGGACAGTGATTGTGCCGATGGCTAACGGAAAGCCAAATATGACGTATACGACGAATGGGTAGACTGTGGTAACATTCACTGTTAGGATGTAATAAATAATTTTCTTCAGGTTATCGAATATACGGCGTCCCTCTTCCACTCCGACCACAATTGTGGCGAAGTTGTCGTCCAATAGTATCATATCTGCCGCTTGTTTTGATACTTCAGATCCTTTACAATAGAGTTTTGGTTTTGTATTTGTTTTTGTTAAGTAATTCAGAATTCAATTACCAGTTATTCCCATCGCAATACCGATATCGGCTTTCTTAAGGGCCGGCGAATCATTAACGCCATCGCCAGTGACGGCCACAATCTGTCCCAAGGCCTGGCAGTTCTCAACAATTCTGAGCTTCTGTTGGGGCGACGTCCGGGCGAATACAATTTCGGTGTAACCGTCCAGTATTTCTTTGAGCTCATCGTTGGTCAGGGCTGTCAACTCGTCGCCGGGTATTACTATCGAACGGGTAATCTTCTCGACCTTATCTATGGTCAGGACACGAATACTGGTTGACTTCCTATGAGAATTGGAGAAAATGCCCACTTGTTTGGCGATGGCCTGAGCTGTAATGGGATGATCGCCGGTCACCATGATCACTTTGATGCCAGCACTTCTGCATTTGGCCACTGCGTCGGGGACAGTCAATCTGAGCACAAAATACCCAGTCAGTGTTTCTAAAATTGTTAAAATAAATGCCAATTTGAGCCTGATGGCTACCTTGGTGGATCAATCATAGCTACCAGGCCTAGAAATCGGAAGTTCCCTAATTCAAAGTCGTCGCCGTCTTCTAAATTGAATTTGTAATCGTCTGGGAATTGTGTGAATTCGTGGTCACAAAAGGCCAGAACCCGTTCGCCCATTGAACCCAATTCGCGGTACGACTCTTCAAACTGACTCAGGAATTCATTGTCCAATTGCTGGGTCTTTCCGTCTTCGTCCACATAGGTTGAGCACAACTTGATAATCCTTTCGGGCGCCCCCTTCATCACCAGAAAGAAGTTAGACAGGGATCCGTTCACTGACTTCGAGTTGACCTCTGGATTGTGGTGTATTGAGAACTGGTATTTATAGACTGAACTGAACGGCTTCTCCGCCACTTTCGGGAATTTAGATCTGTATTCAACAACCGGTCCTTCCACTGACTCCATGAACTTTAAAATAGCAGATTCGGAAGCATCACCTGAACAGCTCCTCTTCAAAATGTCAGGATTGTGGTCATTGAATTCAGCCCGGGAGCACAGAATAGCACACCTCTTGTATGCATTCCAGCAATCTTTGAAGGGCTGCATCTGTTCCCGCACATCCGCAGAATCGTGGCTGACTTTGAACAATTCAGTGCCTAACCAGCAGTGCTCGACAGTCATCCTATTCTGAGTCAGTGTTCCCGTTTTGTCAGAACATATGGTGGAAGTGGAGCCCAGAGTTTCGACGCAGTCCAGGGTCTTAACCAAACAGTTCTTTGAAGCCATCCGTTTAGCCGTAAGAGTGAGCGATACGGTCAGAGCCGGCAGTAAACCTAAAATGAGTGACACATCTGTGAATAAGCTTTAGAATCTTGCAATAGGTGTTACCTTCGGGAACATTTCCAACAGTAATACCGATCATAAATATGAAAGCCTTAGGAAAGCTCGTTCCCAATCCCATAGCAATGGCAAAGAGTATGACTCCCGAAGAGACGGCAATAATTGTAATTATTTTCGTAAACCTTTCGATTTCTTTGGCGATCGGAGTCTTGTCGTTCTTGATATTAGTGACCAGCCGTGCAATGTCTCCCATAACAGTGTGGTCGCCAGTGGCCACAGCTATCCCGAAACCGCTTCCATCGACACAATTAGTGGAGAAAAAGGCTAAATTGCGGGCCTCTAACGGATTGTCGTGTCCAACGTCTGGTGACCGACTCAACGGATCTGTTTCTCCTGTCAGGGATGAGTTGTCGACTTTCATTCCGTCGCACTTCACTATTCTGATGTCCGCCGGCACTCTGTCCCCGCTCTGGCAGAACACTAGATCTCCGACAACTATCTGGTCGGCGGGTATTTGCTTTCGCTTTCCTTCTCTAATAACAGTTGTTTGCTATCATTTCGATGATATTGAAAAAAAATTATTATTATTATGAAACAGGTTTTCAAAGACTACTCTAAACGGGAACACATTTTGTTGGAAAAAATTCAAGTCATGTCACAATCAAAATATAAGCTTGGCAACTTTGTCATTGTCGCAAAAAATGTTACCAAAAATGTCATTTAGCGGTTAATTAAAGAACTTGATAGTAACTATCGTGGGATCATCATTTTGAATAAAAACCAATCATTACCTTGATAAACCCACCACCATTATTTGAGATAAGTTCTGTTTATTGTCTAAGATCATTATTTATTTTCATAATCACTTATTCCTTTATCTTATTAAATAAGGAGAACCCAAAATCTACTTGAGTTAGGGATGGCCAAAGGGTCGTATTTTTAAACCATCCCCTAGGATCAAAATATGCTTAATGTTTTTTTTTGTTTCGTGAACTAACTTTAGGTAATTCTGGGTCAAACTAATTGTGAATATATATATTGACTGACCGGAGGCGCCATATTCTTGAATGACTTGAATACATCATTACTGCTGGCCTGTTGATAATATGAGAAGGAGCCGCTCAACACGATTGTTATGATCAGGATCACTCCCAAATAGATCTATCAATAAATAGCATTTCAAATGATAAAACAATTTTATAGAATAATATTCTCTTGGTGCCTGAATTGACCAAGCTTGATTAGCTTACATTGGTGATGTCTTTTGGCGGTATTGCATATATGATGAAACTGGCGATGGCTGAGAACCATAACAACAGGGCAAAGCCGTGAGTCATCTCCCTAAAATAGAGAATCCACCAGGCAGTCAGCTTGGGAGGTGTGAATGAGTTGGGCCCGTCCCTGGCCAGTCTGATCTCGGCTTCCTTTTCAGTTAGTCCATTATTAATATTGGTGTTGAGTTGAGCGCACACTTCAGACAATTCTTTGAGATGTTCTGTGATCTTGCAATCTTTTGCTAGATCTATGCCACCATTTGTATCACTTTTAGCCTGCAAATAAAATCAATTCAAGAGTTTTAATTTAAAATTATTCTGCTTGATTGTTTTTTTCTAAAACAATTAATCTAGAGAAAATCATTTACTTGTTTATTCTTTTTCCAGAATTTAAGTCTGAATTCCCGGGACTTAACATTAGGTTTAATGTATTTGTTGCCAGATTCTAAGTCATTATTATTTAAATTTTTCAGATCAAGCTGTTCTGGAAAACTAGGTCTATTAACTTTATAAACCCCCTTAACAGTCATTTGCGTTATTATTACTATTAAAATATTTTTCTTATTTTTTTTATTTTATTTATTCAATAAATCAGATAATTATTTATTTCATAACAAAATCAATTCCATAAAAATGATTTAAATTCTTGATATTTGCAAACAATTGTGTAAAAAATCTGAACAAAACAAAATAAAAACAATTTCTGATGCACTCAAAGCTTTGCTTCAATTGTTTGTTTCATTTAAGTGATAGTTCAGAGAATTTATATTTTCATAACTCGTGACCACTAAATGATTCTCAAAATTATAAGCAATTAAAACAAATCATTTGTCGTTTGAATATTGACATCCAATGAGTGTTTTCTGGTGATCAGCAATCAATTGAGAAATCCTGATATTTCTCGCAAATTCGCAAATTCATTTGCAAAAGTATGTTTAGAGAAAACCAAGCTCATTTTAAAATTATCAACTAACCAAGTATTGATATTGTTGGCGCGAAAAAAAGTAAAATTCAGTGTTAGGTAACTTATATAATCAAGATAAAAAGGTTTGTTAGAAAATTAATCAATGTCAATGTTTGATTTTAAAAATAGTCTAGTCATGGCTCGGCCCTGGCAATTCAATTAATAACTTTGCGACTCATTTATTTATAGACTAATGATTTAGAATGAACTGGAAAATATATTTCATCAATGATTTTATGCGACAAATGTAATCATTTAGACGTAAATCAAAATAATTGCTTTAATGGTGAAACTCATTAATTAAACTTCTTTCAAATAAATTATTGTTATCAGTATATGAGTACTCCTGTATTAGCCTGGATAACATTATAATCTAATTAATTATTAATTAATAATAGTAATAATAATGTTATGAAAGATTTTATTTTATTTTTTTGTAAATATTTGGTGACTTTTTGCAAGAGTTATTAAAGAAAAAGATAAAACTGAAAATGTCAAAGTTTAAACTTCTTTGTTGGTGATCCATCAAAATTCGATGAAACGAATGCTCAATTTTTTGGTCAGGTTTTCCTCGGTTATTGGTTTGGTTGAATTTTACTATTTATGGTAAATGTGTAAAAGCGGGGACTGATTTCCAATACAATATAAATGTTATAAGAATTTTATGACAATTAAATAGTATATTAAAATATATTTAACAAAATATTTAACAAAAAGGACATGGATAATAACAATGAAGCTAGATGTAATGGCGTAAAATGATGGCAGACGAGAGTCCATTACAAGAAAAGATGTCACCAAAAAGACTAATCATCGCTCACAGTCTTTTCGCTGACATATTGTCTTGCAAAAGTGACCCAGTTACAAACTTTACTCGATTTAGTTCATCAAATTCACGGCCTTTAAAAATGTTTGATGACTTTCTTCAGCGGACAAACTCTATGGCAGTCTTCTTGGGATTGCTATTCACTCTCCTTCTTGCAGTTAATGCAATTGATCTTGTATGGCCTTCTCAGATAATGCATTTCAAAGCTGAAAATTAAAAAATCTAATTAGGTGAATTAACTTACAAACTAAAGCAGGATCATTTATGTAGAACAGATCGTGATCGTGTTGAATTTCCGTCAGATTTGCTTTCATCTTCCTTGCTTAAAAGTTGCGTAGTGGGATAACATAATTGGATAATTTAAATAAATAAATATTATTTTAATCAATAATTATTTTATTGATTAAATCATAATGAACTTGCAAAAAAAAATAATTAATTTCCAAATCTGCATAAGGTAGAATTTCTTTACAATTCATTTTTGTTCAACAATCACATTTTCTCTTCTATTTATAGAATAATAATCTTATCTACCTTTAATCAGACAACGTTAGACTTATTTAAACTTACCAAGCAAAATGTGATTTTGGTGAATCTTAGATTCATCCTGGAAAGAAATCGAAGGATTCAAATATCTTTTTGAGTAAAGCTCTTCGATTTATTTCCAGGATGTTTGGTGAAAATGATAATGTTCCATTTGTTGATAAAGTTGATAGAAGAACAAGATTAGACGAACAGGATTAATGATAGTTTCTGGTAATTTCATTTTGATATTAAATTGTTGTTCGACTCTTTCGATCAGTAGTTCAAAACTAACTGACAAATAAATTACACAGAATTTTAAAAAACACAATATTTTAAAGATAACCTTGGTTATTTTGTATTATTTAATTGTTTGTTTATTCAAATGTTTGTTTCAATTTATTGAATACTAAAATGCAAAATATAAATAAAATTAGTTACAAAGTCAGGACTTTTATACAAATAATAGACAATATATTTAAATAAGATGCGCAAGGTAGTTTGAGGTGCATAAGAGTATATTAATGTTCTAATTTTAATTTCAATAAAATGCAAAATCCTGATAATGTCTGAAGAATTAAATTCAAAACAAGACTGAAATAGCTTTTTATTGAAATTATTTTCAAATATTAGGAAACATTAATTTTTATTTCTTTGGTTTCCGTTATTATAATAGTTATAATAGAAAAGGGCTTCAAAAATATTGAACAAAACAAACAATAGAAAATTTTAATAAAATTTTATGTTTTAACCAGCAAAAGGGTACCCTGATTTAACTACCCTGTCTCATGGTACAAATGAACCGGTCTTTACAGTCCATCAGTCTAGCCTGTAGCTGGGGGATATCCAAGGTTAAATACTTTAATGTAGGAGTATGAAATCTTGAAAAAGCCAAATTGTATGGAATCACTTGGATTAGTGGCTTATATATATATCTGCTGCTACTATTCCTGCTATAAAACATCTAGTAAAGGTATTCCTACCAGATATAGTCTAACAAAGGCTGTTTAATAATTTTCCACAATATAGTTTATAATGAAAATATTTTTGACTAGTAATTTGTTGCATGATATAAAATTTCTTCAAGTGCAACATTTCTTAAGTTAGCTCAGGTCTGTTCAGCTCACTTACGAATACACCTAAAAATTTTGCACTTATAGAGTTTATATATAGACAAGGTATAAGAGTTTACCTTATTGATTGTATTTGTAGGTGTACACTTTAATACTTGTATACAAACATAGTCTAGTCAAAGAATGGAAACTTTTTAAATATAGAGAATGGCCTAGCAAATAGCAGTAGCCAAATGAGTAGAATTGAATTTTAATACAGCTAAGTTCAATTGGTTTTAGCTCGTGCCCAATTGTAATTCTCTGTCTGAATAACTCTTAGCTTTAGTACAAATCTGAAGTTCGGTTTGTTTACTATTTGATTGATTGTCTGCACAGTCTTTAATATCAAATGCAAACTTGTTTAAAATGCAAGAAATAAGTTTAAATGTTTCACCTGTGCAAAAACGGAATTACCAAAAGATACAAGTAAGTAATGTAATTAATGAGAAAAAAGCTCATTATTAGTAAAATGAACAAATGGAGTCATACCTCTATCGGTGCCTTAATCGACAGGTTATTGAAAAATAATTAAATATTAAACCCATTTTATTTCATTTGTCTATTTGTAACTTGTTTAATTAAATAAAATGTTTTAAACAAATTATGAGCTTTCATGAAATGGAGAAAAGCATTTGGGCACAAGAGAATGTCTATAGCATTAGTTCGGCGAATTACAATTGGACATCGCGCTAAAACCAATTGAACTTATCTGTATTTATACACAATGTATACAATTGAACCGCATTTCCAATACATAAGAGTTTTATAATAATTGAAGTAATAAATAATTTTTAAAGTTAGAGCAAGTTATATAATATTGAAAATAAGGAAATTTATTCAAAAATATATTTTCATCTTGTAGTGTTTTAAATGAAACATTTGATTTCATAGTCTATCCCTTATTTTAATATGTAATGAAATATTTGAAAGAAAATTAGTCTCAACTTGAAAATATAGAACAAATTATAAGCAGGTTTAATAAACTACACTTTCTAGGACAATTTCTAACAAACCTTCTCTGAAGAAAACCTTATTTAAATTGAAAAAAAGACCTGACTTATTCAATCATTTTCAGGAACATTAAGATTCTACTGTGAAACACAAGTTTTTCGATGTATTTTAAATCAGAGCAATAAATAACTCAACTCAATAGTGTCAGTTTCTTGACTGAGCTTGAAACTTTTCATTCAAACTCAAGAACTAACAAAAGTAAACATTAGATCAAGATAATTTTTCGAAAAGCATTCAACTTTTGCTTAGTTACTAATTTAGTATTAATTGTGATCAGAGTTAATTTTAATTTAAATAGTTATTCAACAAAATGCCGAAAGAAGTGAAGGCAAGAGTCACCACAATGGATACCGAACTGGAGTTCCCCATCCAATTGAATACCACCGGAAAGCAACTGTTGGAAGAGGTATTTTATAAATACAAACTTCTCTTGAAGATAGTTTTGCCCCGACTTCTCTAATCTATTGACCAGGGTTTAGGAGACACCTATATAAGAGAGTTTGATGTTATAGTTTACTAAAAATAATTTTGAATCCATAGGTCGTTAAGACAATCGGTTTGCCAGAGATCTGGTTCTTTGGTCTCCAATACGTGGATAGTAAAGGGTATACCTCTTGGCTTCAGCTCAACCAAAAGGTATTGAATTGTTTTTTAAATAAGAATAAAATTAAGTGTTTTGTGACATAATTTTGCAGATTATGAGTCAAGACGTGAGGAATGAAAATCCGATTCAATTTAAATTTCGGGTAAAATTTTTTCCCGAAGACATGGCCAAAGAGCTGATCCAAGACAGTACTCTCGTAAGTATTGGTTGAACCAAATGTGATAATATTTGTGTTAATGTAATTGCATTCCTATCCTTCCCCTCAGCGGTTGTTTTATTTGGAGGTTATAAACCAGATTATGAGGGATGAGATATTCTGTCCGCTGGAGACGTCTATTCTGTTGGCCTCATATGCAGTTCAGGCCAAATACGGAGACTATTACCCGGAGTTACGTGAATTGAATTGGCTTCAATACGTTCGGGAAATGTCTGGAAAGGTGTTCAGTAGGCATAAGCTGTCCAGAGAGGACTGGGAGGGGAGTATCATCATTTTGTGGACTGAACACAAGGGAATGTACAGAGAAGAAGCTATGATGGAGTACTTGAAGATCGCTCAGGACTTGGAGATG
Source organism: Euzetes globulus (assembly GCA_034695525.1). Lineage (NCBI taxonomy): Eukaryota > Metazoa > Arthropoda > Arachnida > Sarcoptiformes > Euzetidae > Euzetes > Euzetes globulus. Next base: position 4,527 of record JAQIWP010000955.1, on the reverse strand, counting down.
TATGGCGTCAACTATTTCGAAATAAAGAACAAAAGGGGGTCTGTCCTATGGTTGGGAGTGGGTCCATTTGGACTGAATATTTACAGATATGAGGATAAATTAAAGCCAAAGGTAGGGTTTCCGTGGGATGAGTTTCGGGACATTTCGTTAAACGGCAAAAAGCTTATAATAAAACTGATCGATAAGAAGGGGCCGGACTTTGTGTTTAATGGGATCGTAATTCGGATAAATAAAGAAATTGTGGCGCTCTGTAAGGGAAACCATGAAATGTATCTGAGAAGAAGTAAACCGGACACCCTTGAAGTCAAGCAAATGAAAGCACAGGCCAAAGAAGACAGGACCGCAAGACAACAGCCAATGGAAAGACTGCGTAAAGACGTGGAGGCGCGAGAATTGTCTGAACAAAATTACAGGAATTCGGAACAGGAATATGACCACCAAATCAAACAAATGAAGGAAGAAAGGGAAAGACTGCGAAAGCAACTGATCGAAGCCCAGGAGATAATCAGACGACTCGATTATAGGTCTAAATAACCAGGTCTATTGCTATAATATTTGTTTCCGAATAAATCTATTACTAAAAATCAGAGATGACCAAGCTACCCTCCATCTAGGAAGGAATTGAGTAAATAATTCTAAAACCACTAAAAAAATCGGAAAATCCTTAAAAATTTGATTTTAAATTTAAGTCAGAGCAACAAAATTACAATTAATAATTGAAAACAAATAATTAGTATTATTATTGAGAATTAATTTTGTTAATCTATACTCCAGACAACTTTATTTTCCTATTATTTGGTCAGTTACACCCAGGCTTGTCCAAGAGTAAATACTTATAATTTCGAGATAAGTTGACTAAAGTTTGAAAGTCTAAAAGTTTGAAAAGACTTCAGGGAATAAAGTTTTTCATGAAATTAAGAGAATACCTGTACAAATATTGAAAACTTGAATATAAACTATTATAATTTTGTTATGTATTGTTTTTAACTATAAATTTTGAAAATAAAATTAATTAATGTTGAATTGACCAAGTTAAGAAAGTAATTAGATTAAAACATTTGTTCCATGAAATACTGCGCGAATAAAGTATTTGACAAAAGTTATGACTCAAATATTTTGTTTTTATCTGTAAATTGCCAAGAAACAGCGCTTGCAAATAAGCCAGATTACATATTCTAAATTAAAACTTTACTTGATGATATCTCGCATTTCACTTGTGGTTTGAGATAATTCATTTCATCAATTAACTACTTTTCAAGTTCAATCAATATTATACTTACGATATTTACCAGAATAAATTTGTCTCAATTTTGTTTAACGAGTTTATTTTTTAACGACTTATATCACAAGTAATAATCATTTGAAATTAGTCTCTCATTTAATAGTCTAATATTCAGTTTGAAATGTCTGTCTCCAAAATAATAACTCTCAACGATTTAACTAATGAGGCGCCGACATTGCGGCTCAGACTAACTGCCAATGAATTGGCAGAGAGGAAGCCTAAAACAGCCGGTCCTCTTACCAAGATTGCCGAGTGGTTCGACCAAATCGCCAATTATCCCAACAGCGACTTCAAACTCGAGGAAAAGGCAGACAAAGAGACCACTGAACGCAACAAACAGAAAGTTACGGAACTATTCAATAAAATGAAGGAAAAACTTGATAGTCAGAGGGACAGCATTCTGGACACAATGGATGGCATGACTGAAGAACAACAGGAAGGAATTGTCAACTTCTGGACAGAAGCCTATGATTTCATGATGAATGTCATTGAAATGATCAGAAATATATTCAATTCAGTTGTGGCGAAGATCGGAGAGGGCTTCCATTTGGCTAAAGAAACCGTTAAAGACTTCTTCGCTTCCGTTATGGATATGATTAGAAAAGTTTTCTAAAACAACGACTGCTCTTAAAATACTTAAATTTTATTCTTAAACCATTTATTCCATTAAAAACTCAAGATTTTAATCTTAGTTACGAATTAAACTAATAGTTGAAGATTTAGCCAAAATCTTCACTCATTCCTACTAATCACACTTGCTGATAAAACAAAAATGATTTCTATAATGCTCAGTTTTAATGATTAATTTTACAAAGATAAATAATATTTATCAAAAAAATAAACTATTGAAGACGGCCTTATTTAATTTTTTTAACCTGACTCGATTAATAATTTTCAGGAGCATTAAAATCCTACTTGTGAAACATAAATTGTTCCATGTCTTTTAAATGAGAGAAATTAATTATTTAACTCAATAGTATCGGTTTCTTGACTGAACTTGAAACCTTTTCATTCAAACTCAAAGTATTAGCAAAAGTAAATATCAGAGCAAGATAATTTTTCAAAAAGCATTCAACTTTTGTTTAGTTACTAATTTAGTATTAGTTGTGATCAGAGTTTATGTCTAATGTTTTTCCAAATAAATTGAATGCCATACCTGGCCACTTCCGGCTGCTTCTCATGGAGATTTGTAGCTGAAGAAGCTTCGGGATCAGCTGGAGTGATGTTACCGACTTCGGGATCAGCTTGGATGATGGTACCGGCGGTTAAAATCATGGCCTGGAATAGTGGTCACTGCCCGCTTACCGATCCTCGGACACTTGCCTGCCATATCCGCCACCTTGGGGCTATATGCCACATATTCTGCTAAATATATTGGTTCCAAAGAATTGTTGAAACAATTTGCAATCACTTTCATAATTTGACCAGGATCTCAATTCATTATGCCATCAATTACACTGAATTGTTTAAAGAAATTGTCAATACTTTGGGACCAAGAATCAAATTATTTGATTTCGCGAATGTAATGGAATCGCAATTATAACAAAGATTGCCAGCAATTGAAGAAATTAAACCTTTTCTTCGCGATTATAGTCATATCTATGACATTACTTTCCCTAAATTGAGAAAGATTAATACTCAGTTCACTCCTGGTAATTCTAAAGATTTGTTGACTTTTTTCACAATAATCCGGGTAAAAAATGTATTTCATTGCTCTTTTATATAGACGACCCAGTTTATGTCAAACAAATGTTAATAGAGTTATTTAAATATAAAGGTTTAACTGATTTAAACTACACATAATGTCCATTGAATAGTGAAATAATCAGAGAAGTCATAACCAAGGTTCAACACTGCACTAATTTAATACAACCATAAAAATTAAACGGAAAATAGTTTACCTTTGGTACTTTTATTATATTTTATTACTTTATTCTAGAATTCAAAAATTATAATTTTAAAAAGAATTACTATTAAATTGATAATACAATTTGTGAGTTCAAGTCATTAAGTATGTGAGCAAATAGTTATGTACACAAAGCCTTTATTGAAAAACAAATTGTTCTGAGAAGTGTTAAAATTATTAATATTATTCGATCAAGGTCATTCATTTTTCACTTTTATTGTGTACTGTATGTATATTTATATAATAATTTTTGAAATTTAATACATAATTTGTAGTTTAGGCTTTATAATAAGGAATGGAAAAAGTTTCCAGTGTTAGAAATTGATGTCGAGTTTTTTATCCGGCTGTCTAATGGTTAAGCCATTGACAAAACCTGAGCTTTTAATCGATTGCAGGCTTATATCAAAAGTCGGTTATAATAACTTTCTTGACAGACATTAAAAGCTGAAACATTTGAGTTTAAAGTAATTATATATTTTATTATCTTTGGATGAAAATTAGACAAATGGTTCACATATTTACAACCATCACATTGGTTATTTTGGATTACTTTGACAAGATTGTCTATTTATTAACATTTTACATTTCATAATTACTGCAATTTAATGCATTGTAATCTAAAATCGATAATATTTTGAAATGAAATATTCAATTTCAAATTTGAAATAAAACATTTTTAAGTTTTAAGTCTTTATAAGTCTAAAAATGTACTTAATTATGTAAAACACGAAATACACCATATTGATGAAACTTTTTGAAAATTAATAGTTATTTTTGAAGAAAAATGTTTTTTGTATTTTTTTAATTTTCCGCATTATTTTCTCCAAGCCATTTCAAATAAATTGCTCTTTCAAAATACTTTCAGGGATTGCCAATTGCTAGTGTATTTTTATAATAATCCAAAGTTTCTAAAGAAAATTGTAGAAATATAATTAATGTTGATTTCTTTAAGAATTTTCCACAAAGACTCCCTAGAAAATTTTCATTTAATTTATTCAAAGAATTATTATAATATCATATAAATGAACCATTAATATAGAAAGTCATTTGAATCATCTAAATTTTTTCATATTTTCTTGATAAAACGACCGCTTAGAATAAGAATATTTATTTCTTGGGTTTTAAATTGTACTATCAGAGCTTAAATAAATATAGCATCAATAAATTGTCTCTTATTTGTATTATTTAAATAAAATGAACCCAAAATTAAATTTACCAAGAACAATAGCCGTTGCTGATGCGGCAGATCATCTTTATAGTAATGGTCTGACATTCACTCCAATCAGTGATGAGAAACGAAGGAATTTCTTATTCCAACCGAAAGTCTGTTTTCTAATAC
>JAQIWP010000954.1:0-18467 GCA_034695525.1 Euzetes globulus | reverse complement strand
CTCTCTCTCTCTCTCTCTCTCGCTCTCGCTCTCCAGGACTGAATGTGTGGTAATTGTAGTGATATTGTCGGAAGTGGTGAATGACTTACCGCATGGACACCGATTATAAGTATAATGGATGAGACGATGATTGTGACAGAAAATGTGACCATTATTATTGTGAAGATTAACATTACTGCAAAGAGAAGTACATTTTGACAAATAAGAGTTTCCTAACTTTAGTGATAACCAATGTCATATTAGGCCAGTCTTAAGCCCAAGCATTTTGGTAAAAAACAACTTGAAATACGTAATTCAGAAATCAATAATCCTGTTTATTTTATGAAATTTGCCCTACACAATCCTCTAGGGCCTATCGCCGAGGCTATCATAAATAAGAGCTATTAGATTATAAGGCATTTTTGCAAAATATGAAAGCATTTTCCTGACATTAAAGAAATGTGTTGTGAATATGTTTTTGATGGCTAAGTATTATTCAGGTTTTTATTAGTTGTGAGAACACTATTGAATGACTCGTTTGGGGATTAAATACTGTGGTAAACAATATTTAATATTTTATGGAAAGCATATAAAACTGAATAATTCCTAAAAACACAGCTTTGGACTCTAAATCCTCGTTGATTGTGTAACAGTCACTCGACTGATCCGCGGACTCAAAGCAAATGAAATCCTCTTTTGTGATGAAGTATAAATTCAAAGCCAAAGCATCCTACTGAATTATCAATACTTTGCTTTAATCTCATCTCTTATTTCTATTTCTATGATTTCTTATTCCTGACTACCCGTCCATAAATTCCATCCGAAAATAGAGTCCTTTTTTAAGCCTCAGACGTTATTCTAATTCAAATGGATGCTTCATTATTATCATGATATTATTCAGATTCTATCATGTTATATCAAGGTTGACTAGAGAAACCCAAGTTTTAGGTTTATATTTTGATCTAGGAAAATTCTCGAAAAACCATTCGATTTGTTTGGGCAAAGGAGTCGAGGTTTGGCAATATGTTATTTCACCAATAAAAGTATTCTTGATAAAATCTTCTTTGGCAATCTTTGATTTAAATTAAAAATAAAATGTGGGTAACTTTTTTTTTATCACACTGCTCAATTAAAAAGTAATTGTTTTTAATTGATAAAGTCAACTTAATTAATTTGCTCCGAATGTTTGCCGAAATGGTTACAAATCTGAATTCATTCAAGTTTTGACTTCAAAATAATGCAATTTCTAAATATATTAATTATATTTAATGGATGCTTTTTGGAAGAGCCCAACACTTATTGCCATTTAAGTCACTTTTTCATAATTTTATTGGTATAAAAATTTTTTATTTATTGAAAACATTAATTTAATACAAACCTCTATCATTAATGACTTGGTGGATGTGGAAAGTACTGGCAGTCAGAGTCAACGTGTAATAAATCTATGAATAGAAAATTCAATTAAAGTCATCAATCAAGCAAGAACCAATAAATTTTCGTCTATATTTATGACCAAAAGCAGCTATTGAATAAAGCCATCAGGGAAGTGTTATATTGAATTTCTAGTTAATTCGAGTTCTTTCAAAATGAATTAGCAATTTATTATAATTTTCAAACATCATCACTAACTCTCTGGCGGATCAGTTAAAAAACTCTTAAAATCATTATTCAATGCGTATATTTGAACTGAGAACTTATCCTAGAAAGTGAATCAATCCTGATCAATATTGATGCTATTCTAGAAGAATATTGACAACATTTTAATGAATTCGTTGAAAAATTAGTAACAGATTTTTTCATTGATATCAGAGATCGTAATAAAATCAATGCATTCTCTCTATTACTTCAGTCTTACTTCAATAGGGCTTAGAAAATGTTGAAGGGTATTAATTTCTTATTTACATATAAACCTACTGAATAAATTGAAATACTCTCACTTTTTCAGTTTGAATAATTGAATTATGAGATGAATTATTTAATTGTGAGGCTTTGCAGAAGACAGTCAACAATTCTGCTTAGAAATTAGATTGAAGCTCAACTAATGTAATAAACAGATGAAGATCTTGCATATCCTAATCATGTTTTATGCGATCCTCTCTCAGACAAATGATGCAAGTGATCTTTTCATAAAGATTCCAAATGGATCTACATAATTTGTCATTCATGATAGTTGAATATTTTAATTCAAAACAAGATAGAAATATTTGAAATAAAGCCCTATATATATAAAAGACTTTCTTTTGAATTGCTTGAAACTTCAGCTCTGGTGAAGAAAAATCATTTTCAAAATAATTCTGTTGCAGAGAAAAATGTTATCGATTAATAAATATAAGAAATATAAGAAGAAAAGAGGCCACAAAACATAACGAAGACAATCATTGCCTCAAATCAAAGATAATGGGAGAGGGAGTCAGTCATTGTTAAGAGATGTCATCAAAACAAAACTAACGAAAAGTGATGCCTCACTGAAAACGTGACATTCTTTTAAATGAACTCATTTTCGCCTATGATTTTATGCTTTGCCTAATCGACAATTATTAGGCAAAAGAGCTATTCATATGCTTTGGTATATTTCTGGTAAATTATATACCATTTGCAGACATTCCTCATTTTACTTGTCATAATTCGCTATATAGTTATTCATTACTTAGCATTTAAGAGGACAGTTTTTAAAAGATAAATCATCAAGATTGACGAATTGGATAATTTTTAATAAACATTTTTGAGTTCTAAATTTGACACATCCTTCAATGTTTTCAGAACAAATTGACTAAGAATATTTCTGATAATCTTGGTTTGTAATATAATTAATGTTTGCTTTAATATTGCTGTCTATTTTACAGCACTCGGAAGACATTTAAGATCACAACGAAATGTCTCAACAGAATGGAAGTCAATAAAACTGGTATCACATTCACTACACTCTGAAAAAGCATAAAATCCAATTAAATATAAAGATTTACATTCATATAAAAAGAATAGTTTTGAATTCAAGTCTGGCGAAAGTGGGCGTCCATTACCATCGAATCCAATTTATTTGGACTCAAATAAACATTTGATTATTGAGCTAAATATTTCCATTTAGTCCCTCGGATCAAATAAATCTTTTTCACTATATTTAATAAAATCTAATAATAAAACCATTTGTTTTATTACTGGTGTTCAGAGGCTGTTGTCATAAGGGATGTCATACCAAAGACAAACATATCTTTAAATGATTTTTGGATCACAGCTTTACGATCACTAATAAGATAAATTGCTCACTAAGTTTTCAAGACGAAATTGGACCGGTATATGCCTGGCTATTATGACATAATTCCTTTTAGTTTACTTTTGAGAGCAATTCCGCTGACGATGGCTATGACTATTCCTCAGATTCCAAGAGCAGATGAAAAGCATTTCAAAAGCCTTTTAAAGCGGAAACTAATTTCTCATTCAATGAATTCTAATGCAAACGAATTGAAATCAAAATTGAATTTCAAAGAAATTTTTTCGTTTAAAGAACTGTAAATATTGGAAACGAAGTAATTTTATGCCATATATGAAATTGGTTACTTCTAGGAATAATTCCGAAAATAACCTCAATCATTTTATTATAGGCAAACTCGGATATTAAAAGACATGATTTCATTTAATATTCTAATTTTACATTTGAGTAAACATCTTATGCTTGTTCATATCATTTTTTTGATGAAATTCAAATGATGTGAACAAAATTACATCGAATATCAATTTTAATAAAGAATTTCATGAATAATATATCAGTTGAGGAGAAAATATGAATATTTACTATCCGCTCAAATATTTGGTTGTGCAGAGGATGTGCAAGAATTTTAAATTATACTGGATCTCCATGGTTATGACTTATGATTTAAGTTCGACCGAGTCAATAATTTCAAGCAAATATTTAGCGGCTCCAGTCAATAAATAATGATCAAATAAATATCTTGACTTGAATTTTGAACAATTTTATTCTTATTTGCTTGGGCTTTTATCAGAGTTAACCAAGGAAAAAAATTAGATGAAATACTCTGTTTTTTTACTACATTGATAATAGGGAATGTAGTTTTAGTTTTGTTGTTCTGACCCGCCCGCCCAATGGTCACCTTTAGGTGCAAAAAGGGCAATGTTTCACCGAGTAAAGGACCAAGTCAAGGGACAAATTTTAAAGTATATTTAGAGATAAAAATCAATACTTGTGCTTATAATGCCACAAACATAGGTCAGTCACAACTAGTTGCATACTCAAAATATTTTTAGTGAATTTATTTGAGTATTTTCGTCAAAATTTCAAAAGGAATATTGAACTAGGTTTTTTCCAAACAAAAGTATTGTCTTATATGCCTGAATAAGTCTTAAAAGATTATGATGGCTCATAATGTTTTTTAGAACCCTTGGTTACCTTAATTTCGATAAGTAGTAAGTGGTCTGACCTAATCGATGCTAAATCTCTGTCGAGTGTCGTGTGAAAATATCCAGGAGCTATGATTTGTTACAAAATAGATAAGATAAGTGCGCATATGAAAAATTGTGGCACAGTTCAAAAGATATGAAGTTCTAACTCCGTTTCCACTTATTCTGTTCGTAACCTCCAAGTAGTAAATCATAAAAAGGCTTTTATCAGAGCTAATAGTGAATTCTGCACAGAATTATTATCCAGAAATACAAAGTCTGGAAATACTAAAAAGTTATGCGAAGCATATCTAAATATCATTCAATATTTGCTGCATATTTATTAAGTTTATAACTAATTAATTCCTTTGACATTTAGATTTGGCATAGGCAGCTTTTATTTGTCACAGGCATATCATGAAAAGTTTAAGCTCAAAATTCCCTTGAGCTCACAAAGGTTAAAATTTGCCCTGACTTAAGAGCTAATGTATTTTTTCTATGAAACACAAAAAAGTCTAATTAGCGCTAAATTATGCTTGAAAATACCGTAAATAAACTTATTTAACAAGAAAGCGACTTTTCCTTTTTGTTACTTTTGTCGGCCATTTTATCCCCCTGATCCCCCTAAAGTTGAGGAATTTGCTGATCACTGATTTATCAAAAATAAGCTGAAGTGACTTTTTTCCAGTACTACTGAATGAAAACTGTACTCATTGGCGAACATCTGAAGAAGAGTTGAGAATCAATTGACGTTAGACTGAGTTGTATAAGAAACTAAATGAAATTCCATTTAAAATTGACTCTATTTTTTGCTTTTGTATAAATGTAATCGAAAAATAGAAAAAAAATAGGATAAAAACTTTTCTACATTCCTGTAATGGAATAATAAATAACTTTTTACTCTTTTTTTACTAAATAAACAAGATAACTAAAGACAAAAGGAGTTCATTTCTTGACTACTTGTTTTATACATTATTCCAGAATGATTTGTCCGATACTTTGAACTTTTTGGTTAACAAATCTGGAAACCATTTGTTTGTAACGATAGGAACATAAGACTTGACTTCAATCAAATGTTTCATTGAATCAAAATAACAAACCCTAACAACCGGTACTCTCTTAACGGAAAGCCAAAGCTAACAATCAGTGGACCGAAAACAGAAAGAGTGAGTAGAAAATGGACAACAAAATAACGAATCAACACTTTCTTGAATTAATGAATAGAGTATTACATGATTTTATCATTACTAGAGCTTTGAATCATAAATATATTGGTGATATCACATACAATAATTAGTTCAGTTTTGTTATATCCAAAGAATCCAATGAATTTTCATTAAGCATTTCAGTAGAAAAGGATAGAAATTAGACCGAAATTAATGCCATTATTCAATTCCATGGACACATTTAGTCTAGTTCAGCTTAGTCAAGTCTTTTCTGGGAGATTTAAGATTGAATAGAGTCTAGAATAGAGTAGAGTATATCTCTCAACAAAATTCAAGCAATGGAATTAAATTTCAATCAAGACCAGATGTTTCAGGTCTATTTTATATTGTGGATTAACATGCTTAAAACCAGTGGTGTACAAAACTTCATGGGGAAGAGACAGCTAAAATAATAAATAAATAAAGGTTGTATTCCTGGATTTTAGGTATTTTCAATCGAGGTCCATACACATTTCAAACAAGTAATTTAAAAAAAACCTTCCACAAAAAAGGATCTATATCGGCTCTTAAATTATAGACTTATTTGATCGAGGTAGAAGCTCAAAATCTGTATGCCGGTGTCCTAATTACCTCTACTTTAACCTCATATAATTTTATGCCTTCTTCTACTCTAGGATAATTATGGAATTCTCTTAACTCATATGGAATCTAATATTTTAAAACATTTTCGTCTTAAACGGAGGTATTATTTTAAACATTGTCTACTTTCATACTAAATAAACATCACTTGGTTTTGATGTCCCAATCCATTAGAAGAAGTCAACGAAAACTTTTATCTTTTTATTTACGGCTTCTTTCTTTTCAATTTACTTTAAATTTTTCGAGCAAATAAATACAAATTTGGACATTTTTAGACATTTTGGACAGAATTACTTCATTAAATGGGAACTCATTTCCAGAACCACTCCAGAGAAGCAATAATTTAAACAAACAATATTTAACTGAAATTTTAGAAACAAAAGCAAATAATTTAGGTTTTAATTAATTAGAAGTGTATTTTAAGAGCAATTATCAAAAACATTATTCAAAAGTAATTAATAATTAAAATTATTTGCAACACAAACATAATGAAGAGCCGCTATAGAGTACAGAACATTAATCACAAGTTCATTTATTTTGTTTATTCAACTTTTATTTACCAGCCACAATAAAATAAATAGATAAATAATTTATTGTAACAGTTCTGGCTAGTTAATTGCATCATTCAATACTTACCATCAATTAGATTGACACTCTGCCTATACTTTTATTTAACCTTTCTCATAATTTGATTCAATCCAAGTTTCCCTTCAATATTTGACTTGCTAAGTTTATAAGTCTGACAGGCTACATTGTTGTTGCTATAAATATACAAAGAATGTGTCTATAAAATTCAGTTTATTGTTCCAAGATCTATTCTTTTCAAATCTAATTGAATTCAATTGTAATTTTATTTACTCATTTGTTTTCTAAATGAAATAGATTTGTATTAAATGCAAACTCAACCATAAAATTGGATTATAAGCAACGGTAGCGATAGCGGAGTTAATATTGTCCATGTTTATTTGTGTTCTAAATCGTTTATTGAATGGTTGTGGCACAGTCTGGACAGCCAAAATAAGCAAATTGCAATTGTATTAATCAAGATTTGTTATATTCATTCAAATAATTTCTAAAATCACTTTTTAAAATGTGACCAAAGTGTGCCTTGCTAATGAACTCTGAGTATAATTACTAACTACCATAAAAGCGTGTGTACCTGGAAAATGGAGTAAGAGCAAAGTTGTGGATCAAAATTAACAAAACTTTACTCTGTGCAACGATGACATTTAAACCAAGTTGTTATTTGATAGTTAATTGATAGTTGTGTCTCCTTTTAGCCTAATTTTGTGACATTTAAACAATAGTTTGGAATTGAATTCATTAGTCAATATTTGGACCAAATGTCTAACAATTGAATATTTGACTGAAATTCAAGATAAAGGACCAAATTTCCATTAATTTCATTGAATATATGACTAGAAAACAAACAAATTTTGAAAAGAGTGGTGAACTGGGAGTCAAACACAAGGTAAGTCATTCAAATTCTAAAAATTATCTCATACATCCCCCTGAGATTAAAAAAATCAGCCATTTTACCTTACCTTCAGGTTTCGGACCTTGGCTATCCATGACATATTCATGATAAAAGCTTATGCAAATAAAATTAAATTACAATAAATCAAGAGAATTGTGTCTAGCCAGTGTCTAGACTCTGGAATTTGTTTCGCTAGATAATTCATGTTGAACCTGATGAATAGAATATTTTACTAAAGACTAGATTAATATAAAATTTAGATGGAGCTATTAAGGTATGCCATTTAAAGCCATTTACATTATGTACTTGCTCTGATTTAGCTGCATTTGAAATGACTTTGCTCTGAAAATAAGTCCAATGCTTTAAAATATTCCTTTTTTATTATTCTCTGAGGAAAAAAGTAATGAATTTTTTATTGAAACAGAAATTTCCGAAATAGAAAACATTTCAACAGAACTCTCAATCAATCGCTGATTGAAAAAACTTTCTAAAGTTTATTCTAGATAGGCACATGCACATATTTTGAAATGTTTTTATAGCTTAAGAACGAGTATAAATTGAAGAACTACTCAAACGTGAACTAGATAATGTCCATCGTTTATTTTATTATCTTATTTATGTAAATCCATATTTTCCAGTCATTCATTTGCTGAATAGGCCTTGGTACAATATTCTAGTAAATCTAATGTATCTAAGATCAAAAGGTATTGGACAATTAAAGCAATTCTCAAACATAAAAGTTGATAGACGTTTTTTATACCAAAACTAGAGTGGGTAGAAATAGAAATTATCTCTTTTTAGAAGAAATATTTCGAGAACTAATTTAAAATAAAAAGAAATTTTCTCTTCTATGGGAGGTCCACATTAAATGTATTCAGTGTTGGCCTCCCTTAGACTAGAAAATGGTTGACGATATTTTAGAAAATCAACACATACTACTTAAATTTACTAAAAAAATCGGAGCATATTTCTATTCATCGAGCACAAAACTCAATTTTAATAATTTAATTCGATTTTTGGTGGAGAAACGAATAATTTAGGTTGAGAAATTTTCCTGAGAAGGTTTCTTAGAAATGTTCTTTAGTCCCACTCTAACCAAAAACCCATTTGTATTCGAATTTCATGGCTTTCGTAAAATCTTTTCACCTAATCTTTGAAAAAGAAAACTAATAGCACTTCCAATAAAATGGAACTTACTATCAATAATCCAGTAAAGATTCAAATGGTTTCAATCGATACAAACGATATAAAAATAAGTTTTCAAAAATACACTTATGTTTACAATTTTGAAGACAATTTTTTTTGCCTCAAATATTTAGAGTTGAGTTCAATATTTTATGCGATTCTTTGAGTGGAAATTCTCGCACTTCAGACGTCGACAAAGAAGAAAAAACATTTCAATTTTAACCCAAGAAAAGAGCTTATATCTAGATTTTTTGCTTAGCAATTGAAAAAACCAAAAGAACAATCACTATTTTAAATTGAAGTCACATTTCTTATTGAAATGTTGAACGGAATGAATAATGGGTTTTATAATAAAAAAACAAATCTAAAACAACCAAAACAAAAAGCCAATCGATTTTGTTTAGCCAAATATGTGTGAGTCCAATATATTTTATTCTGTGCGAAGAATGGCCGCCTATCCCAATCTCAATTCTTTCCTTGTTTAATAATCTCTAAAGGAAATGAAAGTACACGACTCAGGTCTGGTTTCAATTGAATAATCAGATTATTTCTAAATTAATTACCGAAAGTCGATTCAAACGATCAGAAATAGTAGTATTCCTCGAATTTTCAGTTATTCTATTCCAAGGTTTTACTCGACTATTCTATTATCTATTTTATTATTCTATTGTATTCTATGACCCAATCGGACCGCCCGTCGTATTTCTGCCCTGGAATTAAGCGATTAAATGATTTCTAAATGCTTTCCTAATTGAATGATCAAAAATAACCGATTCTCTATAAATATATGTTTTCCAAGAAATGCTTCGAAAACAATAGAAATTTCATTGACTTTTGTTTTTAAAAAAAACAGTCAATGAAACTTTCCATCACTTTTCAAAATAATTGTTATGTTTTAAGTTCTCAAAAAGCTTTTTATTCTTATAATGAAACCAGGGATGGCCAAAGAGAGCATCTTAAGAATACACTCTTAAAAACTCCTTAGACTCTTAGTTTCATATTATGAAGGAGAGGAAACGAAATACAACCCTCTATTGGCCATCTCTGATAAACGCTAATTTAAGGTTAAAATCTGCAGAAACATGCTAACTTCTCATTATTTAGGAAATTGCCGTTTTAGGTGGCTATTTCCGTCTGTTATTTTCATTTTATTATAGAACCTTTTTAGAGATATTTACCAAAATAGCCATTAGATATTTTGTTTGTTTGACTATCTCGGGATGAAATAATCAAAAGAAATAATAGCATTAAGAATGACTTAGTTTTGCTTTTGATTTTTGGAAGTTTGCCAGAAATTCTATTTAAATGAATATAATTATCAGAATAATATTAAATTTGCTTAAAGGCTTACACTTCTCCCAAAAATCTCATTTCAAACATTATTTTCTTCCTACTTATCTAATGTTTAATGTATTCCTTGAGCTTCAATCCTATTTGTCTAAAAAATCCTTATTTAATAAATAATTCTGTTTTTTACTTTCAAATTGAAAACTTCAAAGGAGTTTTGTTTCCCTCTTAGATTCATTAGATTTAAGCAGAAAATAACAGTAAATTTTGTTTCTCTGTCTCTGAAGGCTTCTGTTTATTCAATCAAATTGGGATTTTTTTTGTAATCATTTTAGGGACGTTTTAAAATTTATAGGAAAAAATGTCTTTAGGAGAATAGCAAACAGAACCATTCATTTTAATTCAAACGATTCAATGCAATTATGTTTAGCCAAGGCGCTTTACGAAATTTCATTTAAATATAAAAAAAATAATTTCAATTCTTTTAAAATTATGCTTGAAAAAATTGTCAGCTCCACACAGCAATTAACTTTCAACTTTTTTTTTAACCCTTAAGCACCAAGCAACTCAACCTTAAACACATGTAGCCATTCCTGCTTGGTATGAGCACTAGATCATTCCAGTTATTTTGTGAATCCATTTGAATATCATTTCAATTAACTACTAATTTATAGCGAGATTTGTCGCAAAATTAAATTCTTTTGGTTGAATATCTCTGTAAAGAATATTCTTGTGCTTAATTTTAAGTCCTTTTTATGTTTTACATAATTATTTGCATATATTCTGTGAATTTTCAATTATTTTTCTTAACATGTGTTCTAATGATTAAAGGAATGACTTAATTAGTTTCTATTCAGGAATACTCGAAAGACTCATAAATCAGCAAGACACTCTGGAGCTCTAATGATTTTTTTTTCATTAAAGCATCAAAATAGATGTATCCAAGTGCAAATTTTCTTGAATTTTAGCTTTTTATTTATTCTTTTTTCTCTTTTGTATCCCTTTTTTTGTTAATATTCGCCTTTTCTTCTCTTTAATGAGATATTAATATATGAAACGAGTTCTATAAGTTTAAGAATCTGTCTTATTAAATGTCAACATATATCGGGGATGTGCAAACCCCGTGACCCTAGGGGGGTATAGGGGGTATAGTGACTTATTTTTAAGACCAAAATCTAGGGGATATAGGGAACGAATATTTTGACCGCCATTACTGAAAAATGACAATTTTTAAGGGGAATCAGTTTCTCTTTGTTAAGGGGCATTTTTTCAAACCCTATAAAGTAAAAGTGATCTCGGACCAATGGGGGGGGGATATTTTAAGAAATCCCCTTCTGCACATCCCTGCCATATATAATTTGTGAGACATTACTGAGACTTTAATAAAGGCATTGATCATACAATTGTCTGCCTCTAATTCAAGCCTGAAAGCACTTCACAAGAACTAAAGCTCTTTCAACATCTTTGAGACCCCATTAATTGAATACTAATAATAATGAGCAAAGTTTTGAAGTCTTAAAACTCAAGAGAATAGTTAAGGTGACGATAAGATGATAATGAATTGCATATAATTGAATGAACGAACTGAATAATGCACTCATAATGCAGCGTAAAGTGTAATTATCTGGCATTAGAGTCGCTTTGCATACCAGGATCAAATCAGTGACAGTGGCAAAAGTGATTAAAAATAAGAATGTTTTCCTTCGCTTTTCAACTGTTTTCTATCAGAATCTAAGGGTTGAGCGCTCTCTCCATGTGATGATCAGTGGTGTCGGTCACGAATGTCATTTGAGTTTAAGACACTTATATAAGACTTGAGGTTCTATTACCAAACTTTTTCTGACGATGTCTTTCGAAATCTATTGCGTGTGAGAATTGACAAAGAAAACAGTGATTATAGCAGACCTGTACCTATCCTCTGGAGTTTGATAAGAGTTGAATAGATAACTATGTGGCACACTCTGCACAGATTGCCAGCTCTATTGTCCAAATTAGTTCAATTTGCTATTTATGGCCAAAAATTTGTAACTACATTAAATCAATGAGTTTTTTCACCAGTTATATCAAATTGGACAAATCGATATTATAGATCTATCTAGATTAATAATGCTCTATAGAACATTCAATCTGAAAATTGAATGTTTGAATTGTATAGTTTTGTTTTTGATTCATTCTTGTCAAATTCTGACAAGTCTTTTTGAATTTATTCTTGTTTTTGTGTGCAAGAACATTCTCAAGTTTCTATTGGAAACTGTCTTTTAGAACAAAATGTAAGCACGTCATAGGAAAACAAGAGCTGACATGTCTTATCAGCAACTTATCACTCATTCAGATTCGATCTTCAAAACACAATTATCAGTTCATGAAACTAAATCAGAATAACCAAGGCTGTCTCTTAATTATATTGTTAATTATCCTGATTGTGACTTTACTAATCCAATTTCTTTTCTAACTGCTATTTTTAAAGATATTCCTGTTCGATTCTTTAATGTAAACTAATAAATGGGATGATTGTGACCTAGTACACGACCATTTTGCAAATATCCATTTGGCGATATTCTATAGAAACAATATAAACAAAACGAAAACAGAATTTGTTTTGTTATCCAACTTATCTCTAGTGTTGAAAATCAAATACATTTCAAAACCAAAGGGAACTTAAAATAGAAAATTGTTTGCTCTGGATAACAAAACATCTAAAAAAAAGTCTGACAACAATTTTGCCATTAATTCAGAGCGACTTTTTGATTGTATGTCAACTCTATTCATATTACATACAAAAAGAGATGAATATGTTTTCTAACTGCTGGGAGCAATAGATGTGAAAAAACTATTTATTTTAATTTTAGTTTAAATATTTATTTCTGCGATATTTTTTGCACGAATAAAATTTCATTGAATATGAAAGGCTTTCAGAAAAAGCGCTGTCAAACTTTTTGATAAATTTTTATTTTTAATAATACAGTAATTCATTTTGCAAAAGATTAGAAAATTAATGTCTCGGAAAAACTCGTCGACAATTTGAACATTTTTATCGAGAAACTCAGAGCTAATGTATTTTCAATCGCTCAAATATCGACTAAAATTTTCATGCATAAAAAACGTATTAACATGGATAACACCATAAATTAATTAATTCTGGTGTTATAATGGGATTAATGGACAGGATAGATATACTACGAAGTGTTTATATTAAAATTTCGATTAATTCCCTGGAATATAGACAAATAGAACATTAATTTTTATCAGAATAACGAAAAAGTTTTATAAAGCCATACAAATGAACATGGTACCCTCAAGCAACCATGGTATAATACAATAATGATAATGTTCTTATGCTCTCAGCATTTTCTATGAGAATTGAGTTCATTAGGCGACTGATAAAAACAGCCATTAATCTAATAAAATGTTTGTTCAAATATTGAGATTCACTGATAAACTGCGAGAAACTCATAAAAACTAATTTAAATAAATCTCTGATTAATGAACCGACAGAACCAAAAGACAGCATTTAAATCATACAAATTAGGCGACAGTTTTTTGCCAAAATTGTATAATTTTTATAACTGATCCACTGATCTGATGGTCTTCATGGAAAAAAAGTCTTTGATTTTCTCAATATTGGTTATACTCTGTCGCTTCCAGTATATTACTTGACTCACAATTTCTTTCCTTTCGTTTCAATAAACACACAATTTTTGATATAGAAATTTGATTATGAATAATTCATAGAATGCACCAAGAATCGGCTAATAAAATATACTAATGGAATCCAGTAAGATTTCTAAATTCATTCAAAAATTAATTGTGATAGGTTAATTCAGAATATTCTAATTTTTTGGCAAACTTTTCCATTAGATTCAAATGCTTTGACTAAGACGTATAAATCTTAAGTATAAAAGCTCTTGTTAATTCAAATTGGCACACCTTACTTAAGTTGGCTCTACAGTAAATCTGCAAGTTCTTTAAATACTTCGCATATTTCATAGCAATAATAATCTTTTCAAAACATTTCACAAATAAAACTCAAGAATTTTTACCAAGAATTGAGTTCTTGAAAGAATGTAACAAATTGTTAAAAACAACTTACCAGAGTATAAACCCCTGAAACAATGCACCCGCTCCGCAACGATTTGAAAAAACAGCACGAATTTAGCAAAGCCATTGTCTGGCTGTAGACTTGGTTGTTCTGATCAGAATCGACAACTTTTAGCCGTAATTAAGCCAATTATAAGTAATTTGAAGACTTTATGATATCTGTTTAATAAGAAATACAATTTTCTAATTTCTAACTAAGTTTGTGTTCAGAGGCCAAGCAATTGAATGCCGCACAGAATTCAGCTCAAACTCTAACTCATTTTGCAGGTGGAGATGCTCTTTAGGCAAATCGATTGTTCATCCAGTGCTATGCTGTGCAGCCTAACGCATGTCTATTGGTACACATTGGCATTTGATTGCTCTTGTAATACAAATTAAGTGATAAAAACTTTGAGCCAACAAATAAAATTTCGGCTCATTTTCTAACCCCCTTTTTCATATGATAACAGACTCTGTTTTCATTCAAATTAATGACCCATCACATCAAAACATGATGAAGAATGAATGAGAGCCATATCTTTTTTGCATCAATGCTAGTTCTGTTTGGCAGAACACATGTAGCCTTTCAATGAGTTTTTTGTCTAAATTCAATTACAGGCAAAACAGAAATGGTTTAAATTACTTTTGAAATTAGAGTTAAGTTCTTCGAAAGCAATGATTTTGGAAATTTTAGCCCAAAATTATTGCTTTTATAACAAAACTCTTATACAGAGTCTGTATAAACACAACTTTTGATTATAACTTTAAATTGAATCAACGAATAACTTTGCCTTTCATTTGAGATGATGGACATAAATGAGGACTTTCATGGTTTTGTGGCGAGGCTTCAATCTATTCAAGTACGCTCTGACAGCTTATCAGATTAATATTTATAATCTCATTTTGGTTGTATACCACTTGGAGTCTACAAACAACCTTGGTCTTTCATTAAACATGTATAATGATATGATTGTATATGACATGTAGCGATATCCTGAAAAATTATCCTTTTCTATAAATGAAAAGTTATGACACAAAAGAGACAATTGCTTTTTAAATAACGACTTATTCAACCAGTTATAAAATATTATCTTAAATAAAAGAAGTCGAATATTTATTCTTACTAAAGGTCTAAAAGTTATTATTAAGTATTATTTTGCTGTATATAATCATATTTCGAAATTATTTCAATTAAGTTAACTAAAACCCACAGTTTTTAAACTGATTTGCATAGATCTGATACCGAGATATGATAATATCAGTTAATATAGTAGGCGTTTATATAAACGTAGCTTAACTGTTGTCAGTTTTGATCAGTGATGTCCAATAAAGGGTATTTGATTTTCCAGGAGGGTGAACCAAAAATATCCTCTCTCTGCGGCTACGGCGAGTAAAGCAAGCTGGCAAATTTTTAGGAAAACTTAGCAAATTTTAGTGAAAATTTTATCATGGGCAATGGCGGTCAAAATTCAGACATTTTTGGCGGGAAATTCTACAATTTTTCCTTTATTTTAAGGAATTTAGCCTTTATACTTGCAAAAAAGCCAAATTTTAGTCTATTTAAGCCCTAGAAAAAAGCTTATTCTGGTGCTATTTTCATCTGCCATTTTACTCTCTCCCAGACTCCCCTCTTACCTTAGGACTTTTAAGGAAAATACCCCCGCAAACCCTGAAAAAATTTTAATTTGCCATCTCTGGTTTTGATCAAATTACTCAACTTTCACTTATTAATAAAAATAAAAATCTGTCAAATTATTTAAGTAAAAACAATTATTATTAATAATGGGTTATTGCATTTAATAAATAATTAAATTTAATTGAAGTAAGATAATTTTATTCAAAAATATCAAATAGTTTATCACTGAAATTTCAGTTTAGTTTTTGAATGATGTTTATATTTGATATGAAAGGGGGATCTCATAAGCGATCTCTGGATATGATCAGCAATAACTCTGAACATTTAGTATCTGATCCAAAGTTTAAAACAATTGGAAATGCAGTCCAAATATAAAATACAGAAACATTCCCATATTTTCACATTTAATTATTTCACTATCGATTCCAGACCTGTCTGGGAACCTATAATAAAGTATATGACTAATTTCACCTTTCTCTATTTTCACATTCACACTTGTCAACAACTAATATCAACTTGTACTTTCACAATTTGGTTTGATGCTTAGAATGATGGTTTATGATCAGAATTCATTGTAAAATTATTCAATACTTTTTACTAAGCATATATTTATAAAATATTTTGTGAAATTACCTTGCTTTTACAATTTTAGTGTTCAGATGTATTTCAAGTCTAATTTTATGAACTCGATAAAAAATATAAACTTATAGTATATAGTGTATTATTTCGATTTAATCTTATGAAGTTACATTATTTATTTTCACCTAGCTCAAAGGTTGGTCCCAACTGTGTGAAATTAGAGGAATGTTTCTGTAAAACTGTAGTACAAACAAAAATTTAAAATAAAAATATTTTCTAACCTTATTTTATCAATTATTGAATTAGTAAACTGTGTGTTAGAGAGAGAGGGAGAGGGAAGGAGGAGGAGAGGGAAGGAGGGGGAGAGAAGGGGAGAGAGAGAGAGAGGGAGAATTCTATTTATCGGTTTTTCTGAATTTATTTTTAAGGGAAATGGAAAATTCCTTTTATTTGTGCATTTATAAAGAATAAAGTTAGCATCGATGGTCAGTCACCAAGGCAACATTGAAAATAATAAGTTGTGATTATTAGCAAAAGCCAAATCTGCAAAAACCGGATTTTATTTTGAAGTTTATTTCTGTCAGAAGTTTTGGACAGTCACTAGGCAATGGGCAAAGCCTTAGAAAACCTACCTTTACTCAGAAAATAGATGATCGAATGGATTGTGTTTTACCCAGCGCCAAATCCTCTCTTTACTTTCAAAACTTGTTTCACAGTTTAATAAATCTTGAGATCAAGAAAAACGAAAAACAGTTTTTTCTGAACTATAAATAAATGTCTGGAAACGAGCTTTTCATTGCCAAAGAAGCGCTCTTTGTCTCACATTTTTAAAATCAAACGATATGATTTTTAAGCTTACCATATTAGTTTATCTTTGCAAGGGAATATCATACAGGCTTCCCCTTTGTGACACGAATCACAAAAGAATCACTATTTTGTCCTTCATTAAATATTTGAAACATAGTTGAAAAAAGAAGGCTTAAAAAGAGATTAAATTGTCTTTAAAGTTGGTATCAATTATCTCCTTCAATTTTGATTATTGATTGATGCTTGGCGTTTTCCGCAATCTTTCTTTCCATAAATTACTAATTCAAGTATTCATTCAATTGTCCTATAAATAGTCGATTACTTCCTCTGTTGTTTCCAATTAAATGTTTTTCTCATTCATTTCATAACATTTGAGATTAAACGATATGATTAATAGACTAATAAATTGTTTATAACTTATTTGTGACGTCAATTGAATTTCTTCTTTTTTTTTGACAAAAACAAAATCAGGCGATTTTCAAGTCATTGTACTCAATTTTAGTTTTTTCCACTGTTTATCAAGAACTGGTTTACCCAGAAGTACTTATAAGTATAAAATCAATACCTGGTTCCAATTCAATTAATTACATTAATACTTTTGCATAGATTTGAAAAGATGTAATAATTTATTAATAATCATTGACTCAATTGACTTAATTTAATACAGCCTTTAATCGGATATTTGAATCAGAATTGGAAAAAATTCTGAAATCCAAGTGAATTGAATCTTGTTTTTATTCAAGGATTTCGAACATTTTCCCAAAGAATAAAACAAATTTACTAAAATATAATAGATGATCAAGGTAATCATGAAAACAGTCACGCCTGGAATAACAGGTTTCTGAAGCTGGTAGTGGTCCTCCATTTAAGATCAACTATTCAGATAAACAGATTAGTAAACTGGTCACATACCACAGCCTATAAATGAAATATTGGTCATTTTTTTTGATAATGACAAATTATCCAACGTCCTTGCACACCACTGATCTTATTCTAATAAAAAAATGTTCCAAAATTTATTTCGAAAGTTATTTTAAAAGTATATAATATTTCAAATAAAAGTAAATAAATTGAACTCTAAGTGATACAATACTATTAATAGACAAATTTTTATTTAATTGTTGCTCTAGGCTTACAAATAGGTGAATATATTTTGGTTTCTTGGAAGTTCGGTCCTTAGAATACAGAGACGTCTCTCCAATCTTTATAATAATAATAATAATAATAATAATAATAATAATAA
>JAQIWP010000953.1:0-18476 GCA_034695525.1 Euzetes globulus | reverse complement strand
CAAACATTTTATTTACTGAAATAATTTAAATGAAACTCTATTTTAATTGAGAGAACTGTAAGATTCAATGGATCCGACCCTTAATGACTCCTCAGACTTAATTATTCTGGATTTATTGTAACTTTGAAAATAATATTTGTAAATGAGTCAGTAAATTATATGCTGTAGAAATATAATCAATTGAAAGGACGTGCAATCAATTAATGAGAAGTTTTAAACGGAAAGCATTTAAAAGCTTAACAGACTTTTAATTTTGAAAGATTTATGAATTTTTATTAACCATTAAATTGTTTCTCTGAATATATTGGAAGACATTAAAAGACAGTTTAATAGTATGTGTCGACTATTTAAATATCTTTTCTGTTGTGAATGTTGTAAAATAGAAGAGAAACCCAAATCCAAGTACAGGAGGTCTCGCAAAACGGGTTCTTCTGCCAAATATGGAACCAATTGGGAGACAAATATCAATCAAATAAAAAACATGACGCCTTCTGAAATCGAAGATTCTTTGGTGACCAAGCGCATTTTGGTGAGCCAAGAGAAATTTACGTCAAAAGTTGAGTGGTATCGGGCCATTGGACAGCAGTGGGGCTTCGAACTGGATTCTGAACAAATGGTAGGAAAGGGAAGCTTTGGCGAAGTCTACAAGATCAAAGAGCTTAAGACACAGACTATTCGAGCGCTCAAAGTTATGAGACTGAGGACAGATCAGGATGAGTTTAGTCAGTCGCGTTTCAAGAATTTTAAAAATGAAATCTTTTCGCTGCGAAAGACTTCACACAAAAACATAATCAAATTAATTGATCACTTTATGGTCAAGGAATACATCAGTTTTATGATTATGGAGTTCGCCAATGGCGGTGACCTGAATAAACGAATCAGAGACAAACAGAAATTGAGCCGCAAAGGCATTCCTGAGAAAGAAGCCAAAGAATATTTCGTTCAGATCACGAACGCCATGAGTTTTGTTCACTCAAACGGCATAATTCACGGCGACCTGAAATTGGCTAATGTTTTGATCACAAATGACAGTAAAGGCAACGAAGTTATAAAAGTCACTGACTTTGGTTGTGCTCGAGTTGCTTATAAAGAAGAAGAAGGAGTCGTATTTAAAGACAGAGCCGTCGGTACTATCAAATATATGTCTCCGGAACAGCTTCGTGTCTATATCTGTGTAAATCTCAATCAACCGAAACTCATAAAACGCGAGGTCAGATCTTACAACCCTTTTCGGTCAGACGTCTGGGCGCTCGGCATTTGTCTCTATCGAATGCTCTTTCCTGGCTATCCATACGATTACAACCCTATTGACGAAGCGGGAACTCTACCACTAATGTTGAACCAAATGAAAATTGGTTTCGAAGTACCCAAAGATACTAATCCGAAACTGAGCGACCAATCCATTGATCTGCTGAGAGGTTTACTCGAATACAACAAAAACAACAGAATCGATATTCCCATAGTTGTCACCCATCAATGGGTCATGGATTCGCCTCTTTTGGACCGCAGTCCCTAAACTTAGACAAAGACAATCGATTTTTTATTTTAATATTTTTAAATAATTATTTTCACATTTTTCCTAAGGATAAATATTTGACTCATTTTCCCAATTTTATGATAATAATAGTGTTTCAGAATCGCATGAATTGAATAAAAAGTCAATTATTAACATTAAATCAAAACTATTTCAAAATATCAAACCGTTTAACAAATAAAATAGATAATCAATTTTAACCCAAAGAATGTCTAGGAAGATTTCAAAAAAGATCAGCAAGCCCAAGGCTATTATCCTTGACATTGAAGGCACGACAACAGATAAAAAGTTTATTTCGAAGACTTTGTTTCCATTACTTCGAGCAAATTTTGAAAAATTTTTAGATGAAACGTATGATTCGGAAGAAACTAAGTATTTGGTGAAAGGACTGCGACAATTGCAACTGTCCGGTTCCTATCCGGATATACCAACAATAGTGGTGGGCAGTAAACAAGAGGTGATTCGGTCGATATACGCCAATATCAAGTGGCAGATGAAGAATCGCATCCTATCCTCTGAAGTCAAACTATTGGAGATCCTGTGCTGGCTCTGGGCCTATGAGAAAGATCTAATTGTATCTCATGTCTACGACGACGTCACTCCGAATCTTCACAATTGGAAAACAAAGGCCGACATCAAAATCTTTACCTTTTCCTCCGGTATAGCATTAGCTCAGAAGTTAATGTTTTCCAAAACAAATCACGGAAACGTTTACTCATTGATCGACGACTTCTTCGATTCTTCCATAGGTTCTAAGACAGACCCCCAGAGCTATAAACAAATATCAAACAAAATCGGTGTCGACGCCAACCAAATATTGTTTGTCACCGACGATCCCAAAGAAGCGAAGACTGCCATCGATGCCGGACTCAAATCAGTTATAATCAAAAGACCCGGAGATAAGTCAAGTGACGAATATTCAGAAATACTTAGAATTAGTTCTTTCGATGAAATTAAGTTCTAATTTAAAGAGCACTCAAAATATTGTTTTATAATTCATTTTCATTTTAAATAAAATATAACTTTTGTTGGCATTCGAGTCATTATTTTATGGTCGATAAATAACATGTCTTCAATTAATATTCTAACCTATTTGTCCACAACAACCCCTTTGTTTGCCTTTTAAGACCGATTATAATTTAAATAATTATTAATTACCATGATATACTTATTGTTTTAACAGTAATTCACTTAACCCTTTCCTTGCTTAATTTTCAAAATATCAATAATAAAAATAAATACTAAAGTGTCCGACAGTTTCGGCAATTAACGCCTTGCCTTCTTCAGGGATAGGGTCAGGAATATGATCAGCTATATTGCTTTTTTACATAATTTTTTGTCAAGGCACACTCATGCTCTTTTAACCTGTCTTTCAATTTCCTTTTTGTTTGACCAATACACACAGACTAGCAATTTTGACAATTGACTTTATAAGTAATTATATTGGTCAAACAAAAAGAAAATTGAAAGACAGGTTAAAAGAGCATGAGTGTGCCTTGACAAAAATTATGTAAAAAAGCAATATAGCTGATCATATTCCTGACCCTATCCCTAAAGAAGACAATGGGTTAATTGCGAGAGCTGTCGGACACCGCCATAAGTATATGGTTTGTTTAATTGTGAATAAAGTAAGAAAAATCTTACAGTTATTATCATTATGTCAAATCACAATTACCAAGAATTAAATATTAAAACAGTAAATTTATAAGTTCTTTGATTAAAAGAAGTGTTTGCTCGAGTTCAATCATCGATAAATTGGAAAAGACATCAAATACATGGTCTAATCAAAGTATTTTCTTTGATCAAGAGTTTTATTTTTCAACTTTCTTCATTTTATCTTCTCTTAATTAACTCAGAAGTTATCTGATTTCATTCTTCTGGTTGTTCTAAAAGCAGAGGTCGCCCAGTTGGAAGACCTTATCGGGAGGGCAAGTACGTTGGTCTTCCTGGTTGACGACCTTTGTCAAAAGACCGTAAGTAAGGATAATTTTCCTACTAGGAAAACTTTTGATAATTTAATCTTCAAATTCTAAATGTCAGGCATTTATGTGTTTTATTAAAGATTTCTAAAAATAATAGCAAGGAAATTGTAATATTTAAGGGCTAATAATATGTTTTTGAAGCTTATGATATTTTGAATTCTGTATAAGTGCGAAAACCATAGCGATTTGAAGTGTGACCTGATCTCCCATTTCCCCCAAACCATGTTTTATTCATAAATGATTATTGTTATATCACTCGAGTATATATCCTTTTATCCGTCCCTTCAAAACAGTCTGAACTGGAATTGTTTTGGAATCAGATTCTCTCCAGACTTGTATTCAACAGAAATACTTCTGATATTTTATTTGGTAATTCATACTTTTTTAGGCATTAATTCAAAACCTAAAAATGCTCGATCATATCTTATAAATTCTGTCAGATTTATATTCTTCTGTTTAATTTTCACATATATTTGTGTAAAACCCTAAGAAATGTCATTCGTTTTTCGTCAACATATTTATTCACAATTTCAAAGTTGACATCAAAGCCACACAAGTATTAAAACATTCAGAAAAGTTTCATTAAATTCTGAGCAAAGAATTCATATTTTTCTTTGACTGAAAGTCACATGAAATGCAAGAAATTTAATCGCATTGGAGATAATGTTGAGCCGATTTTTACAAGAATATTGATCTGAATTATTTCAATAATTCAATAAACATTTAAATAGATTAGAATAACAAGAAAACCAAAAATTGTATTCAAAAAACAAATTTGGAGTAAAGAAGTATTTTTTATATAAATTTAATATTTTAGTCGAATTTGTTTCTGAATCGCGGAAATCAAAGCTTTTCGATTAGATTTCGAGCAAATGTGTGCACATAAGCGCTCATACATTAACTATAGCTAAGCCTCGGGTCACGGACTCAATGTGTGCTCTGCACTGGAATCACAATTATTATGAGTGACGTCTGTTTGTATTAGTCATTCGGACATATCTTCTATGGATTTCTTTTGCGTTAATGAGTTTTCGACCAAATACTTGACACTTGACTGTGATATCAGAAGAAAAATTATTATTCATAGGAAGTGTCGAGACTTGTGATCAAAATTAAGATTTATTACACTAAACGACAACAAATCGGACAAAAACCTAATTGAAAAATGCTTTTATCGCTTCAATAATGAACTAAAGTCTGAGCAACTTTTAGAACATTATCTCAGATTTTGTATCATTATATTAATGATTATAATATATTAATATTAATAAATTATGAATCATTTGCATCAAACTCAGGACAAATATTTAAAAAACTAATGGATTTTTGCTGTTTACCAAAAATGAGCTATCATATTCTAGTTCATTTTAATCCCAACACAACCAAAAACCGTTGATTTTCTCCATAAAATTCATTTGGAAATATTGTTTATTTTGCAACAAAAAGGTCAACATTTGGTAAAATTCACATTGTGTGGATCTGGATAGATCAATATTCTCTTATTTTAGTAAGGCTCGGTTCCAGGATCAATTTTACGACTCAATTAAATGGTTTGGCTTATATTTGAAACTGTTTTGCATAAAAATTTAATATTCATTACATAAACCCTAATAACGAAAACAGTTTTATAGTAAAAGACTTGAAGTTATAAAAAAAATCTTTACTATTTTTATCGACAAAATTCGCTTTTATTTGAAATAAAACAGAATTATTCAAAAATCTTCTCTCTATTGTATGTTTAGATCATTTATTTTTGCAAAATAACATTTTTGAATAAATGGTCACATTTTTTAAGGCAAAAGAGATAGAATTTCCACGATTTTACAAAAGTAAGTCAAAAGCGAATAACATTTTATATAATAACATTAAGACGTCTGTTCTTTGAATTGAAGGCATAAAAAATTCAGAAATTGATAGTAAAGCCAGTGATGGACACACATCGAGGGGGAGATGGCTCTCATTCATTCTATTTCATTTGAATCCGGGCAATAAATCAACCTGATTCTTTATTTAATAAATTTTAAATGAAATGTCTTTAAAGCAATGGCTTAAATCGTTTTGCAATTAATTTTGACTTTATAAGGTGTTGTCTTGGACAATCCCTTTGATAAATTGGACAGGGTTTATTTCAGTCTTTTTTATTGTGCAATAAATTCAAATGACACACTATTTTGAATTTAACATTCTTTTAGAATATATTTCGATATATTTTGCTTCTAAATAGACTATACATGTATTTAATCAAAACATTTTCTTTTTCGTTGAATAGTTAATGACATAAAATCATTTCAAATCAAATAATTTATTCGACCTAATGATGAAAATTCTGGGATTTAGAATATTTGAATAATCGGATAAGTTTTTAGAAAATCATCAGAAAATTCCGAGAAATCAGTTTTTTGAATAAATTAAATTAAATTCTTTATTCAAAATTTATTTTCAATTTATTCCAAGTTCGCATTCAAGACCTTTTAGAGAGAATTAATGTTGAAATATAAAAGGCTTATATAATAATCAATTGATTCAAAACAAAGGCATAACAAATATTTACTACTCCTTTGCATTTATACTCGAAAAGTAGTAATTTTTTTCTCTGATTTCCATACACTTCAAGTAACCGTCAGAAGACATTACATTGCAATGAAATGGAATTTGTTTAACAGAACAAGAGCTGAATGGCTCTGAAAACTGACAATAAAGCGAACAAAAGACTCAGATTTAATGGATATCATTATTGCCATTCATTTGGTGTCAAAAGAAGTGAATCAATGTTTGCATTGAAATTAACCGACAGTTAAATCCTTTCGACCGAATGATAAGAAATGAAAACAATTGCCTCAAAAACAATGAATAACTTTTTGCTAGAAAATCGATTTTCTTTATGATGTGAACGAGTAAAATATCTGACACTGTCTGCGCTATTCTGAGTTATCACTACTGTTGCGAACTTTTATTTCTGTTTCAATGATTCACAGGATATGCTGTTTGAAAGACTGTTCTCCAATTGATTACCAGTCCTTATGTTAAACCAAATTCATTTGTCTACAAACAACTCAACATCTAAACTGATCCTTGAATTAACGAGGTAATGTCATGTAAATAGACGTAGATGGAAAGATAGTAATAACAAAATGTAACCGCATGACAACACTGAACATAGTCTACAATGTCTTGTCATTGGAGGCAATATTTTTATTGAATGATCTGACATAAGACCAGAAACGATAACTACTTTTCAGAAAATTGTATGGTCCAATAGTCTGATCCTAAGCACTGCCCCCTCGTCTATACCTTAATCAAGTAGAGAACAGTGGCAATGGTTTGATTAAAGAATGCCTTTTTCAGTTCCTTATTAACTGTTCCCGGGTGTATTATTTCGAGTGTTGTCGAAAAATAAATCATTTGCCATATTGAGTTACATCACTGGGTTGTCGACTAAAATAAATCACCCCGTTTCTTAAGTTCCCAAACAAAAATATTTGTCGGTTCCGTTCTGATTGAATGAATCAAAATTAGCAAATAATTTCAAACTAACATTTTCAATGAAAAGCCAGGCATCTTATAAATCAAATCCAGAAGAATAGAATTCATTACTTATATTCAGTTTTTCAGGCCATTAATAAATGGTTTTCACATTTGAATCCCATAGAAGAGAGCTTTTGTGTTGACGACGAGAGGAGAGCCCAAATCTAAGACTAATAAATCATGACTTTAATCACATTTCTTCTGAATTCTATGCCGTAATTCTAACAAACAGTTCGTTGAATGCCTGCTTTGATCGGTTTGTTTCATAGTTTAATTCTCTATTAATAAAGTCAACGAATCATATAAACAAGTTCATCCAAATAAGTCAGCCAATAGAATTCCATTCAACTATAATTGCAAGTTTCATTTGCGAGTGACATGATTAGCGGTAGATGAGCAAGCTATTCTTTTGGAAACATTAGGAAAAATTAAGAAACTGTCTCATCAATCATAGAATTCCGGGTCTATCCGTCTTATGTCATTTCGAATCAGAAACAACCTTGATCACCAATAAAAATATTCACTTAGATTAACTCGCTGGGGATTATTTGTTGGAAAAACATATTGAAACCTATTTATAGCTGTTTTCTGATTACCTATTGATTGCATTTGGGGATCAGATCCTTGGAAATGAGTTAACCAGAATAGGATTCTGTTTCTAAATTAGAATATCTTAAAGTGAAGAATCAAATCATTTGAATCGTATATTTGTTTAAACATTGCCGAAGAGAAACGAATAAATTGTCAATTAGTTGAATAATCAAAACCAAAATAGCGTCAGAAGAATGAAGGAATAGAAGTCTTGTATTTATTATTCTTGTGTTTTATTCTCAATTCTGGTAAATAAGGTTTTTGGTGACAAACGAAACAAAAACCAATGAATGAATGAATTGAACCAAACGGATGGGAATCGCCATATCAGGCTTTACCCGAATATCACACTTGAGATCAAAACATCTTTATTATTCCCATAATATCTTTCATAAATTGGGTTTTTTGACAAGGTCCATAAAGTACTTATGGAATTTAGCCTGGAAATCCTGAATATTACAATAAATAACCCCCTGAGGAAATGACTATCCCTGGATAAGTAGTGATTCATCTTTTGGTTATTTTTTGTGCGCTTCTCAAAAGCATTCGGTTTAATAGAACTGAAAGAATAAATTCAGTGTAATTTGCATTCAAGTCAGCTAATAGTTAGAAAAAATTGTGGTCCAAAAGGATCGACGAATAAAATAGGTTTGAATAAAATTTATGATTTTATATCGAACCATATGTGTAGACACAATGACTGTGCAGACGATATTATGAGGTGACTGCCGAAGAATAACAAGAAGAAGAAGAAGTAATAGAGAAACTCATCCATAGAGACTGCTCAGAATCAGTGCAAAACTGTGCGAAACGATAGTCTCTATTTGGTGTACAGCTTCAGGACTTGACGTTTCCAGAAATTGTTTTTTGTGTCACTACTGGAATGTCTGTCAATACTTTCCACTCTCACTGTTGATTATACTCTTCTGTGTGCTATCGATAGATGACATAAACTTTTATACATGTATTCAATGAGCAAATAAGACATCAAATCTTATTTGGTTTCCCAATATTTTTGTCCGAATGTTTAGTTGTATTTCTGGAGTCAGTGCTAATAAAGACGAGAACACAGAATATTCTTAGTGCCACAATTGTGTGATGCCATCGAGTTTTGGTAAGAACTATTGGGTTCATCGCTGTGTTGGATGTCTGGCCGCTGTAAGTCTGTTTTTCAGTCTTTTCTAAAATGAAATTACCCTTAAATTACTCTATTATATGACTGCATATCTCTTCGCTAATGAGAGCAGAAAAAAGTTTCAATTTTCAGATCGATATTTAAGAAAAGAAGCGAAACTCATGTATTTCTATCACATTATTCAAATATATTTCCAGAATTTTTCATTTGATTTTCAACTTTCCAATAGAGAAATGCATTGTTCATACAATTTATTAGCTATATTCTGATATTCAATACACACAAATACACTATTTATCACATCAACTGTCTTATATATTGGAGTTAGGTTTGAAATATTGACTTTTCATGACTTTATAATGGTGTGAGACAAAGCCAGGGTAAATTATTGATTTTTTTCAAAGCCATTACTTTCTTAAAGCTATAAATTTTTGAATTTATTATTCAATTAAAATTGCATTTCATTAATATATTTATCAAAAGTGCATTTTCTTTGATAAACAAAAATTGACAGTAAGTCTGATATGTCTGCAGTGCGCTATCGCCTCGTCCTATGTCTTACTCGATCGCAAAGTATGTCAAATGCCAGTCATGTCACAGGAAGACATGACCTCATGGGTAAACCGGCCCACAACAGCAGAAGAGATCAAAAAGTTCATCACTACATACTATGATTGGATACAGATTTATCATTACATAATATTTAGCTGGTGCATTTTCATTATTATCTTGGCCTTCATTAACATCGTTCCTTCCCATCAAGACTTCAAAGTATTAATCATCTGTTTAGTGAGTTCTCTGTCTTTTTCTGTCTTTCTTTATCTCATTCGTGTTTATGTTTGTCTTTTGTTTTATAATCAGTTGAATTGATTTTTTCTGGTTCGTGCTAGATTCTATAATCAATGTTTGCTTTCCCTTTAATTTAAACAAATTCTTTAAGATGCTTGTTCAATTGCAAATATTCTTAAATGAATTCAGGAATAAATTAATAGTTAATTTGAATAAAAATGACAGCAAATATTGTTGATGGGATCGATGGCATTGTTCACACTGTACGCCGCGTTCGACGCTTTCCATAAGCCGTGTAAGTCATTAGCCAATCGACAGGAATACAAATTCGAGACCCGATTATTAAAAGATAAGAGACCCGTAAATGTGTACGAAGACGAAGACGACACTATGATTCACATCTGCCTAATCGACGCCAGTGTCGCTTTCGTGCTCCTCTGTCAGACCTTCCTCTTCTTCTTTGACTCTCGACAACATATGATTGAATGGCGTAACTAATACTGGAAACGAGCCGTTCGTTTGTCTTTTTATTTGTTGAAATTGTGTCTCAAAGAGAGTGAAAACAAAACAAAACTACAATTGTGTCAACCCGTCAAAGATCTGTTTTCGTTTGAGCGAACTTTTAATAATATTGAAGGACTGAACAGCACTTGTGAAGTCAAGACCAGACAGAAGATTATCTTTTCTTAAAAACCATTTCCATCGATGGCGTGAACAGCAAAATAAGTCGACTTAAAGAGCGCTTCGAAACAAATCAAAGCCAATCTTGGAATTCGTAATATCGGATCAAAAAGGCATTAAAAAAGAAGATACCCTTTTTTATTTGCTCAAAAATCTTCTAGAATCTAGATAATATAATTTGTCGGCCCTGTAATAACGCCTATTAGTGTGTTCTAACGATATATATTCGCTGTAACCATAGTTTAGACCAAAGAGATAGTCATCACAAGTCATACTTCAAAGTTTCAAACATTAATTCAAATGTAATTAACTTTTTTTCGAATTCAATCGATTGAAATAAAAGGAAAACTTCATACAAACGATTGGGATTTGAATGCAAGAGGAAAGTAATGGTCTCAACAAACGGTTCTCAATTGATTTGGAGCTCATTATATCCGAGTTATTACGACATAACAAGTGACTGTATTTTAGGTAAAGTATGCGCTCCTTTTGTGCCACCGTTTGAATAAACTGATTGCGAGATAATTATTGTAATATAAAAGCGAAAATTAGATCAAAATTCAGATTTTATAACAAAAAAGAAACCAATTATACAATAAATATATGAAATGTAAGGAAAATATATTCAAATCAAATTATTTCTAATAAATATCATTTAAAATGATGACTAAGTTATTATTCAATGCAAAGCCAACTGCAGAAATGGTTGAAGAGGTGTATCCACTGAAGGAATGGCTGTTCTCAACAACAAATTTCTGTAATTCTATTTGTTTTATTCAATTATTCAATTAGATTCTGTCAACAATAGAATCATAGAATTTTCATTAAAGCCATATTTTGTTGTCATTTTCGCGTATTCATACATAAAGACAAATGTGTGGAATTTGAAACTCTTTTCTATTGATAATAAATACAGTAAATGAATTGAGAATCGATTTATTTGTCAGTATTTGCATTGAAATATATATTATTTCGAGCAAATATTTTGCTCTTTGAGCACAAAAACTGATTGAATGCAAAAGCGAACGAAGAATTGATTTGGAAATTATTCCTTTTAAGTTACAAAATATGACAAATATTTGCCGGAATATTCTGTTTCATAAGAGATAATTCTGTGCAAATTCTTTCGGTCATTGATTTGATTATGTAATACATAATAATATATCACTTTTTAGATTAAAGTCTTTCTCTTTCTTGTAAGCAGAGAACCGGCAAATTATGAACAGACTCCGGACAGGTTTTTTCTTTTGTTTTGTTTTGCTAGTTCAATTCGATATTTCATAAAATTTATTCTTCTAGCAAAATTGTCAAGTAGATATATGAAAGAAACGAAATTGTTTGCCAAATGAGACAATTCAGCGGCAATTTGTGCGGACACTTAACTGCTAAGGAAATGGGTCTCAAAACCCGTCATTAAAAGATATGATCGCTTGAAATGTCATATTTTTGTCTAATCGTCGCCAAAACTACAGTTATTTGTTTGAACGTTAGTTTAACTCAAGGAAAATGACTGTCATTAATGAGGCAAACGATACGACAATTTGCTTCTCTCAATGTCTCTCTTAAAACCTAAACGAATGAAAATGTCTTCTGTTATGAAATCTGTTTCTTTAAGTGAAAAATAAAATGAGAGTTAAAAAAGTTAAAGACTAATTTGAATAAAATCATATGATTCAGAAACAGAGCACTTGACTCTCCATTTCAATGATAAATGTCTTCATTCATCTCTCAAAGCCATTGCATATCGAATCGTATTTCAAAGCAAAGGTTTAATCGGAAAAATTGATTAAAATTTTCTTTATTCCAGAAATTTATTCCTTAAAACTAATTTTTCTCAACTTCGCTACGAATTAATGGAAGAACTGCTTGATTTATGAAAGATAAATGAGTAATGAATACCCGCCTCATCTATTATAGCAAAGAATTTAATTAAAATGTGAAGAGATCTGAACTCTTTGTATTGATAACAATTTTAATTATAGTTATTATGAGTTATATAATGTCTATTAATAATTGTATAGAAATGTTTGTTCGCAACTCAAAGATTGCAAATAAAGCTAATACCACAAGAGAAACAAGATAAATATCTAGCTTTATGTCCTTGCTATTCAATTAAACATTAAATTCATATCTTTGCTTACTTTAAGTAAGGATCAGATGAGTACATAGAGTGAAAGCCATTGTTTTGCGGAAAAGGAGCGCAAATCACCAAGGATTACCAACTTATTCCAGGTTATCTGGAAAAGAAAAAACCAAAATTGGATGCAGAAATAGATTTATCCTTATAAATTCACTAATTGTAACAGAGCATGCTACTTTTACGACCCCCGATGTCCCAAAGCTAAACAATCGTGAGATAAAATTAATTAAATAGAAGACGAGCTCTTGAATTATTGAAAGAAACAAAAAATATTCTGGTATTTAATGCAGAATTTAATTTAGAGGCGAATTGTTGTCTACGAAAAGAATGGTTCGTATAATAGGAATATTGTTTGAGTTCATTATAAGGTCAGTGCTGTCATTAAGCCTTATGTTATGGAGTGTTCGTCTGAGTATCAGATATTTCTTTCCCTTATCGGCTAATTATCTTCGAGTCGACCATTTTATCGGACTTTCCGTCAAATTCAGTTTCATTTGAAGAGATTTCAATCACTTTATTCAATGATTTATTCATTTATTTCAAATAAAAGTGCATTTTATGAACGCTTTGTTCCAAAAAACAAGTTTTGTTGTTTAAAATCAAAAGTTTTATGTAAAATACAGTTTTGACCAAAATCTGTGATTTAATATCAATATTCAGATTAGAATTTTCACTAAGAATTCAAGGCTTGACTCGACTTCACCCATAAACTTGCAACTATTGTCTTGAGTTAAAAATTTCGTAATCCATTCATTGGAAATACAAAAAACAAATAAATCACTTTCAATAAGATTTTGGGCAGAAAAGGAGTCCGAAACGAATCTAAATTATATATTTGAACACAAATTTATCCTTTTATTAAAGAGTTGGTAAATAAATAAAAAATAAAAAGAGAGAAATTCCAGCCTCGGCTCCAAAAAACGCAAACAAATAATGGATGAAAACCAAAAGATTATGACTAGAAGTAAAATTTTGACGATAATATCTTTGGAAAAAAGACATGTAATCCACAAATAATAAGAAAGGAGATCCGAGAATAGCTGACAAATAAAGCTATTCTTTCAATCGAGAACTGAATAAAGACGTTTCTCTATAATAAAGGTTCGATTAATACTAATCTAATTTTCTTACGCCATATAATCGATTGAATATCATTTGAGTGAATCCTTTTGTAAAAATGCAATTATTGGCCTATTCTTTAAGTTGTGCTACAATTCTGGCAACTTTTCACTAATTCAAAAAATCAATTTAAGGAAACTAATGATTCGCTCAGTTTGTGTGTGTATTCAGAGCACAACTAATTAAAGATAAACATTAAATTCAATAAACAGTCTGAACGCTATTAACACTAAAATCAATAAAATCTTTGGCAGAAAAAGAATAAAAGGCTCGAAACACTCGAACACATAGAAATCATAGCAAAAAAGATGGACAGGAAATGGGAAATTTTCAGAATCATTTCATTTTGAGGCATTTTGATATCATTTTTTCATCATGGGCTATGACCTAAAAATAACAAACTATTTATCAAGTGGCACTAACTAGAATGTTGGCCTTTTATTAGAAATCGATTCTTAGATAAATTTTTTATGCAAAATATCTTCCTTTCACAACATTTTTCAAATGACTTTAAAGTGAAAATCGTTTGAAAAATTACTAAAATTTTCTAAAAATAAAATCATTTCTACGATTTCGGTTAAAAAGACTCAATCATTGTTTTTAAGACGTAAAGTCAAATATTTTTTCGACGTTTTATTGATTGGATAAAAATAAATGATTTTCCACTAAAAAAAACAAGTTCACTTAATTTTAAGGAAACTTTTCCGGTGCCGCAGTCATAACAAGTCATTAAACAGCTTTGAAAACTGAAATTAATTTTTGAAAAATTAATGTCTATTTGAGAAAGTCTTAGTCTTTTTTACTGACAAAACAAGAAAAAGTTTATTCTTAGAGTCCACGATATGAGAAGTGAATTGTATTTAATTTAATTAAAATACAAGTTATTTGAAAGCAAGTAAATTAAATAGGAGTTCGTGTCAGCCATGTATTGTTAGTCTATTCTGTGTTGACTTTTTGTAGTGAGAAAAAAGAGAAGTCGATTACAATTCGACGTCAGAATCGAGTGAAGGACTGGAAGCACATAAAAGGCTTTTTTTGCTCTACTTTTCATTCTGAGCCACCAAATGATTAATAAAGATTTATGAGATCACGATCTCTACTGGTTTTCAAGTAATTTACATGGTGATTTAAAACCAAAAATTTTACTTAAAATCAGATATCGTTTAATAAGTAATGCATTTTATAACAACATTTTCTCCGTTTATTCCCATTTATCTCAAATTTTTCTCTCAATTTTAACTCAAAAATTTCATTTTAATTTCTTTTGCCCGACTTCTCGAACAAAACAAATTTTAATAGAGATTTGAGCCCAAGATAACTCATTTGAAATTGATATTTACCATAATTATTATCATTTAACCTAGCAGATAATTGAAATAATTACAAATTAAATTCCGATCTACTCTATTGATTAATTTGTAGATTTTTATCAACTTTTCAAACATCAAGAAAACATTCCATTCATTGATTGATTCGATATCTTTCACAATAAATTGGTCCTGACTCTGGCAAATTAATTTCCACAAATTCATTTACTATTACTTACCTGATGAATGACTTAACCGAAAAAATCAGCACAGTTTTCCTAACCTTCCAATCGATCAGAGTCTATGACATGGAGTTACCAATCGATTATTATCGGGCAAGTTTTACACTTCAAACACAAGCTCTAAACCAATTCAACTCTATTTATGAAATTCAATAACAAATCGAATGAAAAAAAAATTTATTCCAGAATTGGATAAAAATAAAAGTTTAGAAATCTATCAAAATTCAAATTTGACAAATAAAAACAAAAATAGAAAATTTTATTCAAATTTTAGCCTAGCTAAATTTCAAGACTTTCAAAGATGAAGAGCACCGAATAGATGAGCCAATTCTGATCACTCAAGAACCAAGAGTATTTATTTTTCGGATCACTTGAGGAACAATCAATAAAGTAAAAGAAAAAGCAAAAATAGTTGTTATGTTCTCTCATAGTGTAAGTCTTAGACCATAAGACTTAGAGAGACGTTAAATGTATTGCAACCACTATTAGCGAAGAACACATCTTAAGGGAAATCTTATGTCAGAATCAAAGGTCAGAAGAGAAAAATATGAGAAATACTTGGACTTAATGTTTAGGATTGTGTTCGACTACCAAATGATAAATTTGAAATTCATGACCGAAAATATTCTTGAAATAAATCCTCGACTTTAAGCTGGCAACAAAAATGCGAAGAGCAACACAGACTGAGCCCTGAGTTCGGCCCAATAAACAGATTTACTATAAATCAATACTATTTTTTACAAAAGAGATCCATACTCTCCGTGTGAATCAATAAATTGAAGAAAAACTTTATGGTATTTCAAATTTATTTTACACATAAAATTGAAAGACTTTGGAAAATATTAAACTTTGAATAAAAACAATTTTATTTATTTGTTTTTTTGTTTGCAGAGAAAATTCGTTGCGAAGAAAAAGAATAAGAATTTGTCAGTACTTTCACTCAGATCTGACTTAAAGGCTGAGAAATACAGTTTTGATTAGAAAGTTATTATTGTTATGGACTTCAATGTCAGTTCAGAAGTTTGATGAATGGATTTAGTTATTCAATTTGAGATCACCTATCGATCTGTGAAATCAGTTTTAATTAACCTTTTGTTCACGAAGTTATAACACATTAACAGAATAGTAATCTGTTTTTCAAACAGCTTTTCTCAATGCAAGCACTGTTTGAAATGTTTAAAGAAAGAGAAACAACAAAAAGCCATTATATAGTTATCTCTAGAAAAGCAATTTTGCCGACAATTGCATAACAAATGTCACGACTCTTTCGATCACTTCGTTTAAATTTCTTCTAATTATCAAACTTTCGATAACAGATCGAAATTTTTTTATTTTGAAATATTCTTTACCAAAAGTATTCCATCAAATGAATACCAAAAGAATTTATTCAGAGCTAATGCAAATATTTTTAATTTTTCTTTTTATTCCTAGTTCAGTGATAAATCAAATTCTTATTTTTCAAATTAGTTTTTGAATAAATCTAATAATAAAACTTCGGAACAGAATAAGAAAATATCATTTATTTTGGAAATACTGAGCTCTACTTCAAATGACTTTATGTAAAATATGAATACATTAATAGAAATGATAGTTCAGAATATATATGAAAGGGTGTTGTTTGCAAAGATGCTTTCAATAGTAATGATCGTTTATCTTTGAAACTTTAATTAAATTTCTCAAAACTGATGAGTGTTTGGTCTGTTTTTCTTATATTAATCGCTTATTCTTAACGAAACTATTTATTAAAAGTGATTTGTTGGCGGATTAACTCAATTATGGCTGAAATCAGATCATTTCTATTTGCAATCTATTGTTAACAAATAAATTGAAATGCATTGAATTTTTATTCAGTGCAAATTAATGCAAATACGAGACCATAAGAGACAATCAAATAATGGGATGAGCATGTGCATTGAAGTGCTCTTAGCCATAAAGTGGATTAGGTAATTTTAAAGCAATGCTTGAAGTGATTTTCACTTCAATTCATGGCTCAATCAAAGAGAAATTCAATCAAATTCAAAAGTTTCGGCTCCAAAAAGCACTATATTCTCAGTGACCAAATCTAATGGTCAGTCAGACAGTGTGGACTGCAATACTCTTGTTAAAAAAAACTAATGAATTATTCAAATGCTTTTAATATCAAGAGCGTCACCCAGATCCATTAAATCTATATTAAATATCATTGAATTACAAAACAAGAACTAAAAAATTCTTTGATTTTCCTCAAGTTAACAATTAAAACATACAAGTTTCTTATTGTAAGACCAAAGACATTATTACAGTCTTTTGCAACACTTGAATACAATAAATGAAACTCTAATTTATTTTGTAAATTACTTTATTACTAATTTGATTAAATAAATCATTGGTTTGTATTCAAAAATATATGTATTGAGAGAAAGAAAAAATCGTAAACTAATAAATCATTTATTTAATCACTTTTTTGAATCAATCTTTCAATACTTAATCCAGTTTTCTATCGAATGTATTCATTCTTTGATGTAATTATACGACAAATGATATTTGCATTAATCCTGTTTATTTTTATACAAACTTTTTTTGGCCCAGTATTCACGTATTACGAAACCCTCGAGGAAAGCCTTCAATTTGAAAGGAAACTTTTTATTACTTTTCTTTCACTTCACATTTTCTCGTGAAAAATGTACAAAAATTTTCATTAAAGTAAAAACGAATTAATCAAAAAAGAGCGTAAAAAATGTGTTTTTCATTTGATTTTTTGCAAAGAGTTTTACTCTATATATCGATGTTTATATTGAATTTATTGAAGAATATTATATTTCAATCACTTGGAAGGTCTTTAAACATCACTTTCCGACAGGAAAGTGACAAATATTTTCGGAACTATCAGTTTTCAAGAAAATAAATTTATTTTTCACTTTCGATAGAAATTGGATATCAAATGACATAAATGAATTGATTTTGAGCAGAAATTCTTGATTTCAGCAAACAATCAATAAAGACATTTAAGAAAACTTTCAGCTTTAGCCCTAAAATTCTCATTAAAATAATAAAATGCAATAATGAGTTGAATTCGAGATCCAAATTGGTTTAGAGATAAGCGAATCATTTTCTCCTTTTTTCAGTTAAAAATTATTAGCATAAGAATAAAGTTTTCTGGCCTTTAATGACATCCTTCAGGTTATAACTCGATGTTATAAACGAAGCAAATTTTTCTCATTATTTCCATCATTTAATTCTTCCCCAAATTTAACAGATTTTGGAGAATAAGATTCTTATTTCAATCTTTAGAGACGTCAGAATATTTTTGAAAGGGGAGAGGGAGGGAGAGATAGGGAGAGAGAAAAAGAAGAGGGAGAGGGAGGGATGGAGAGAGAGAGAGAGGGGGAGAGAGGGGGAGAGAGAGGGAGAGAGAGGGGGAGAGAGAGGGGGAAAGAGAGAGGGAGGGAGAG